>JARYHS010013630.1:230121159-230307505 GCA_031002005.1 Vandiemenella viatica
GTTGATATTAATTGTTTGCTTCACAGAGTTCTTTCATTCACACTAAAAAACGCGACCCATTGACATAGTCACATAGAGCAACTACGAAGCTCTTTCTTGGTGGGCTTCATTTCAAATCAGAGACTCAAGCAGTGGTGTACTTTGTTGCAAAATGTTTTAGTCCCGTTTGTCCTAGGAGCAAGAACTAACATAAAATCCAGGCCAGCGCAAGCAAACAACTAAAATAAATACACCATGCAGGTGGCTACCACTACTGTCAAAATGTTGAACATAAACTATTCACAACCTAGGAGGCTTACAAGTTAGATCCCAGAATCTCATCTAGTTAGACGATAACACTTCGGCTACTCCCGCGCTCAATTTATGGAATGGAATAGTCTTGAAAGCTTGTAGCCATCACAATAGTGGCACCAAGCAAGCAGTGCTACCAACTCTAAAAAATATTTTATGCCAAATCTACGTTTCGAAAATGCCAACAATTGACTAATGTTTTCGGAAAAATGCAATTAAAAATACAAAATTAAAGTGCACATTTACGCGCCTACCAGAAAAATCTCTGCTATTAAAAAAGGACTACGATGAACATCAGTACCATTCAATATTTCTGTCAAAATGAAATCCTATCAAAAAAATATCAATAGCTACCAATAAACAATTCTACCAGATGTTATCTCTATCTGTAACACTTCTTCCATCTACGAACCAAACAGCGTGAAAACTCTATCATAAACATTTTTATCAAGGGAATCTCTTTCAGATGCAATATGTACCATAAATTTGTCTACCGCTTTTACTCTCCACCAATCACAAGCCTACCATTAACATGTCAACCAAATAGAAAACCTACCAAAATAAAACTTTGCTAGTGTAATTCTATTCCCCAAACATCTTTATCGAAAAAAAACCTTAGCTTAAGGTAAATTTATCCATTTTTAACAATACCGAAAAGCAATTCTACCAGAATTTAACTCTACCAGAAAAACCAAAATTATCTTGAAAATGATCTTAAATAAAACTTAAATGCATATTTTAGTTTAAAATAAGAGTAAACAATATATATTTTATGTTTTATAACAACTGAATTATTTAAATTTGTTATAAAAATCTTTGTTAAATCCGTTTATGGAGATGATTGGTTTATAATTGTAAAATGCATAAAACAATCAACATAAAATTAAGAATAATTAATAACAATTCGTTATGATAAATTATTCTAATAAGTAAATGAACAATACTAAGATTTTATCACTCCAAGAAAATCGTTGACATTTCAGTAAGAAAATGATAAAAAATATGTTATATGCTAAATTGAATTTTTCAATGCTAATCACTTGAAAATATGATAAATTTAGCCATAAAAATGCTAAATTGGCAGCACTGGCACCTAGTCCGATGGGTGAGCACTAACTCTAGGGTGCGTTCAAATCACCGCCCGCAAATCCTGATTTCAGTTTTCCCATGATTTCTCGAAATCACTCCAGACAAAGATTATGGTCGACTTCCTTCCCGTCCCAGTCCCTTGCCGTTTGACGTCGACAAGGCGTTTGCGTATTGACGGAACAAACAAAAAATAACTTGTAGTCACGTCGTGCAGAGATCTTTTGTATTTATCCCGTACTTACAATTTAATCTTCCGTTTAAGTAATGTTGAATATTTGTTTGCTTATGGCTATTCACATCGTTGAAGTCGATTTCATTAGAGGCGGGATATGATTGTGGGCTAGGAACAGTAAGGAAACAGGCTATGACCTTTTGAAGGAAGCATCCCTGCATTCGCCTGGAGTGATTTGGGGAAATCATAGAAAACCCAAATCTGGGTGCACGGACGGGGATTCGAACCCACGTCAACCCGAATGCGAAGCCAGTAATGTTGCAGTTGTATTGCTTTAATAGTGATCAATTGCTAATACAACGACTTCCTAGAATGTCTGTTGTTAACAAAATCGTTCCAGCATTGAATATGGTCGCTGTCGTGATACAGAACATAGAGAGGTCATGCGAAAGCGGACGAGTTCGACAAACAGTGTAATACATTTCAGTTTCTTGCCACTTATGACGTTTCTCTGGAGAAATTGATACAACTGACTGAGTGCAATGTTTGTGGACTTCGTCGGAGATACTTGACATAATATATTTTACTCGTATTTGTTTGTGCTTTCTATACCTTCATCACTGATATATTTAGTCCTTTTACATAAATTCCTGATACCCGCGCTTCCAAATACCCATTACATCCAACATCCTCAATTATCTGTTCAAAATGTATTACCTTTATCTTCCTCTTCTGCAGTGCTGCACACTGTTTCCAAATTTTCTTAGGTCTCAAAGTATCTTATGCTATTATGTCGCGTAAAATTCTCTCAAAAACATATTTCTTACGCAACACTACCAAAAAGCGTCAATTTAGTAGTCTGTCGGAGCACTTAATATTGATTATCCTGAACAACATCATTTGTAATCGATTTATCATTTCTGTGGAACTTCAAATTTTGATTTCCAGGCATGAATATATTCGATGATCGTAATTTCAAAAAACACCTTGTGAGTATTTTAGGACACTAGAAATCTACTTCTGTTGATGCAAATCTCCTCTTGATTTCATCCTAGTTTAGACCATCATCCGTAATTTTAGTTCCTAAATAATAAATTTCCCTTAGTTCTTCCAATGCATGTTTTCAATTTTAATTTCGTTTCCCTTTACCATTTCTGCTGCGCTTCATCTCCATCGTTTTGATTTTCTTTTATTGATCAAGTTTCCTCTCCCAATATTCTCCACTTGCTTGTCGATATGTTTGCTGCAATTTTGATAATATCATCTGAAAGTTTATTCTATAGTATTCATTAAGCATTGAATTTTTTTACACCTGCCTCATATTCAGCCAGTCTGGACCCCTCAACAGTCTCTGTCTGGCACCCATTTCAAGTCAGATCAAGACGTCCTATATGCTGCCACCTCATTTTCTGAAAGCTTTGGGAAGTTGAAAGTAATGTGTGGGGCTGAGAGCGGACTATCTTGAAAAAGAGGCCACAACTCCTCTTTCAACTCAGTATCAAGCCACGAACTTAATAGCCTCTGAGTTGACAAGGCGTTGGTTGCTGCAGGTGTGTAATGATGTGGTGGCAAAGGACATTTGGCACGACACCCCCGCACAGCAGCACAGCCAATCAGCGGCAGCCAGCTTAATGGACGCGTGGTCGAGTCCCAGGGCCACTGTACCGCTAATGAGCCACACACGGCGCGGCGGGCGGATTACAGGGCAACCAACTGACACTCGTGTTGTCCCGTCTGTTTGAGCGTCTTCGCAGCCAGCGTGCCAGGGTAAGCTGTTCATTACGTCAACGTTTGGGATATCACGTAAAGAAATTACCCACAATTCGACACAACTAAGGAGTCCATCAGATGTTAAAAACGGATTTCGATCTCCTTCATATATGTTGAAGGGTACACAGCATGTATGTCTCAAAATGCGACCTGGTTTTTGAGATATTCGCATGCCAATAAACAAAAAATTCTAAATGTCAGGTATGTAGTAAATTATTGCCCCTTATTATCAAACGGCAGCGTGGTCTAAGCGATAGGGTGTTAGTATCGTGGTTTTCTGACCCGAGTTCAAATCCCCGTTGAATCAAATATTTTTATTTATTATTATTTTCAAAAATTGTCAAGCTTGACTTATTTATTTATTGCGCGAAATAAAATTTAAAGCAAATCACATTGCTTATAACAGATACATCAAACACAATTTCGGCCCATATATCAACAATGGCTTCCTAATATGACTCGCCCATACCCAATGAAATTAAGTCAGGAGGTGAATCTGCTAGTAAACTGGAACCTGACACGAATTTTACAATGTTTATAAGCATTTGTCACTTGTTCTTCCATTTCCTTGTTGAGCTCAATTTTTCTTCACTACTATTATATTTTCAACCATTTATACGCAACCGTTCTTGGAACAAATCGAGTGTAGAAGAAATAAAGAAAAAACTATCTTCCCAATACTACGTATTTCGTTTAAAATACCTCTTAATGATATACAAGTAAAAAAACGAAGAAGATGAAATAAATAACATGATAGTAACTATTTCAATTGAAAACGCACCAAAACAACATATTAACAATAAGTGAAAAAATAATGTGAGAATGGAGACTTTCCTGACGTATGATTGCAATGAAGTTTTCAAGGGTGTGCGGCCGATTTGTGTTGTGAAAAGACAATCCGTCGATAGACCCGTGAATTCATTACGAAAAAAAATTTCAGGAAAAAAATGACGCTGAATTGTAGGTAATATGATTTGTTTTAAATATTATTTCACTCAATAAAATACGTAAATGAAGTTTTAACAAAATAAGAAGGTCAAGCTTAACAATTTCTGAAGATGAAAATAAATAAAAATATATGATTCTATGGGGATTTGAACTCGGGTCAGAAAATTTTGAACACGCTACAGCATAAACCACATAGCCGAGATTTAGAATTTTTTGTTTATTTGAAACTATGGCGGATTTTGAGAAACGACTATACCACAGGCATATACAGTATGTTGTGTACCGTTCAACATATATGAAGGAGATCTAAATCCGTTCTTAACAAGTCTGATGGTTCCCTAAGTACAATATACGGCGGAAACTTAGCGTCATGAATGTGCTCAGTCGAACGCTGTGTAAACAGGTACAATTCAATGCAGAGAACTTTCAAAGTGAAAGACCCGAGGGTGGAGAATTTACGATATGGGCGATAACTATTCATATACAATTGGCTTGCGACACGTTCTTACAAAAAAGCTGGAGTACTCTTTAAGTACTGTACGTAAAAATATGACAAAGATTGTATAGGACATGGGACAATTGTGTGTGGAAACAACAGCTTTGACTCTTGAATTTTGTAAGCTTAGGAAATTTATAAAAACAAGTGTTCTTGGGAAACGTGTTTTTATTTACAGACGATAAGTATCCTCGCAAAAATGGGTTGGTGATTTCGGCCAATCACTGACGTGATTCCTGTGTGCGGTAACAAATGTTTATCCTCATTTACATGTGGACTAGTTGAACAAGCAGTTCTTCCTCCTGATTGTGGGAGTTCTTTTGCTATACACTTTCGTTGAGTTAAAGTTCAAAGATCGTAATTTATTAAGAGTAATTGTATTTCAATTGATAAAATCATTTGATTTAATATTATTAAAGATAAAATAAAGATCCCGCGTGTTACATTAATTCATTTATAACCCCCGCACAAAATTTAAAATTAAAAAAGTCAGACATGCAAATAAAGGTTACCTTTTGCACCAATATTAATAACAATTATGAAAAATAACATGTGCTGGTAATAAACCCGGTACACTCTTTGGATTACTATTCAGATACGTGTTCATGTCTCAAAACAACAGTGATACCACTCTTCAATATCTTCTAACTGATAAATTCAATGGCATACGCAGAAATGTTTATTTCATCCATCCGCTGCGTGTGAAGAGAAGTAGCCTTAAAAAAACCTTTTTTCCTCGTATCTGTTTTGCAGTCAATAGAATACATCTTCCTGTGAAATTTCGTCACAGTTGGCGCAAGGTCGGCATGATTATCCGGCTCTGAGACGGACAAATAGACATAAAGTTATAAGGAACTAGTTTTTTTTTTTTTGCCTATTCGTTTTTGGAACCCAAAAAAGCAGGAGGTTAATTCATTACATCTCAAAACGCCATTCCAGTTTAAAGTCTATCGCAAACTTTTTATTTTTACTGTAGAGAAAACATTTAGGTTATAATTCCATCAATCAACAAACCTCAAATATATTCGGAAAGAAGTTACGATAGTTTACGATAAGGGTAAAACCATTAAAAAAATATTTGTAGTATCTAAGTTAAATTGTGACCTCAAAGGAATCTATCACGCATCGGAGCAGAGAAAAAAATTTCTATTGCCTTTCGCTGTTTCAGCATGGTGCCAAAACCGTTAGGTATCTAGGTGGGATTAAAACGTCCTTGGTTGGATTTCCTGAGATGCTGAGAATCTCACCTTGGCTTTGCTGCATTACGCCAGGAACACAGCTTGATTCAGACCCCGCTTTATGCGTCCTTAAACTGACGGTTTAACGAAATTGTGGTTCTATATAGCTTCACATTAGGTTCCTCGGAAATATTAATACCGTTGAAGTTACTAATGTGTGTGTGTATTTATTGTGATTGGTAACACATGTATTAATGCCGTTTGCGTTTGATTTCACAGTTCTGTATTGAAACGTGTCTTTTATGTCTGTACGCACGGTATCAGTAAAAAATGTAAAACGAAATTTGCGGCACATGTGATATCAGATTGATCAAAAGTCTGGCAGTTCTATCGAATGCTCGCCTATAAGAGAACTAATTCCGTTTTAATATCAAAATTACTGAGTTTTTCAATGATCACCCACGGGAGGATTCTACACCGAACAGATTTGCTGGTTTGCTGCAAAAACCACGCTTTGAGAGTTTTGATAAATGACCGCGCATCCCACATATTGCTGCTGAATTATTAACGGCAGAAGAGCGATGAAGCGCCGGGCGCAAGGAATCGATCAGGAAAATGCTGCTCGCCGGCATCTGACACACAGAGAGGAGGGAATAAAGCCAAAACACATCTCACATCACAAAGCTCACTCATGTGGAGCAACCTGAGCTCAATAAAATTGTTCCACGTACCAGTCAAAGTTATCTTTTCAGAATCCTGAATGTTTCGGGGATAGTTCCAGTTTTCCGATACACTAAATCGTAACCTGCACAATACTGGGGTCTGAGATGAAAGTTAGAAATGTTACTTTACTACATCATATTATTAGTTAAACAAGAATTTAAATTTGGTATGACAAAATAAATAAAATAACCAGGTAAATGCTGACTTACAAGGACTAAATTTTAAAGCAGTAATTTTCTCTCCCCTTTAAAAATATGAAATTATTTGACTTGCAGCGTCTTATAACGTCATCTACACGTCACCTATTCCTGAAGCTTGTAGAGATTTACGAATATAAAATGACCAACCATAAGAACATTTCATGAAATTAAGGCAGCACAAATTACGCAGTTTTTTTACGATGGACATTGTGCACGAATTCTTCTGTAGGAAAACTTCATATAATGATGTTAGTGAAGGACATGTATCATCGAAAATCAAGCATGGAGCATAGCTATCAAAACAAATATTTCACAAAGATCGTAAACTTTACTAAAATGATGTACTGTACATGATTAAACTCCCATACGAATACACGCGTGAATTTGTCCAGGTGGGAACACTGTCGAAGGAGGACTAGTATGTCAGCCTATCATAAAGCAACATATCATGGAAACACAAGAACACTGACAAAAATTTAGCGGCACACACTATAATAACCCTTTGTCGAGAGGTGTAATAACTTGTAACATTCCAGTAGCTACAAATGTTACTCAAAGTCACAGTAAATTTAACAAAAGCATTAACAAATATAATGTTGTTGCAGGCCACATTTCCCGCATTTGCTTCATTAATTAATTTTTAACAAAATGATACCAATACACTGGTTTTTTTAAAAAAAAAAAATACAGTACGCGTTCCATCTCGAGTCATTATTATCAACGAAACTGATTTGAAATTTCAACTTTCTTTACAAATTATTTAATAACGTTTGACGTAATCCTAAAATCATACCATGTGCTGCTTATTTACTCCCCATTTCCAGAACCATTGTTAAGAAAACCAGAACTGGTATTTGGATGCAGGTAATAGACAGATCTCGAAAAATTGCTAAAACTGCTATAAACATTGTGTCTTTCCCCATATTCTATCTTTTTTTTTAAATATTATTATCTGAGATACTTCCCAGAGCACGATACTTTTAGCATTAAAATTGGAAGCGCGAATTTTATTGTGGTTACCTTTTTCCTTCATTGGTTTTTATCTATACCAAAGGTAAAACAAATAAACTGAAAAAAAAATTAAGCGAAAATAACTTCAATACTAATTGGAAAAAAACTTCCAGAAATAACTGTTTTCAACTTCTAATACTCTCGAACCAATCTATGTTATAGTTTAACAACAGAATTTTTCATTAATTTTCATCAGGAGGTAAAAATATATCAAATCTATAGCTATAAAACGCAAATCTTGATCATGTTGTAGCTTTGTCACGCGGTGATGTCACACTGTGACGTTGCGCTATGACTTCACGCTTTTCGCCTTCGTTAGCCAACTTTCGACCTGATAGGTGGTTCTAGGTTACGCACATTATTTAATAACTGTTCTATTTAGCTACGCATACGCAAATAAATTAACTGTCGGAACACTGAAAGATAAGTACGCATATCGTTTAAATTGACATAATAATTATTAGTTGCTTATATTTATTTAATATTCGTTCTAAGTAGAAGTATTCGTTAAAATATTTGGCAATAGATATGTAAGATAAAAGCTTTAATTTTCTATTAGCGGCAGTTTTTATTAGAGTGTTTTACAACCAGAACTTAACAGAGGGCACGAGTAAATTATTTTTTTAATAATTAAAATTGTTTTCATGAGTGTCCTGTTCTTAAATTATTACTTCATTTGAACGAAAGTTGTTTTACCGTGATCACAATCTATATAGCCTACACTACAATTAAATCTAATATTACCTGACATGGCGGAAGTTGTTAAGATTTTTTAAATTTCCTTTGCTTTTACTGATGACATATTTCAGCCGTATTTAACTGCATTAACCATTCAGCAATTATAATATCGTTCTGAATCAGGGATAACAAAAACGGAAGATGTACGAACCCTTGAAGATCTTTGATTTAGTTTATATCGCAATGCATTATTGCCATTAAAATGTGATACAGTACATGTATTCATATGTGTGTGATTTAAGTATTGTTTCTCTAGCGGGAAGATAGGCGTAATATGTGCTTAAGTTGAAATGCAAGATGGCTACGATAACCTTTCGTTACAGCGCATGGTACTTATTTTATAACAATTCCATTTATTTATGCAGTTGCTAATAAATGAATTGTCAGAACACTAAAAAAAAGCGTGTATTTCGTTTAAATTGGCACTTGCTTTTATTTTTTTACTGAAATGATTACTTGGTTTGATTGAAAGAAGTCCAAATTGATCGCGATCTGTGCGACTTAAATTAAAAATAATATTACGTGGCATAACGTAAGATATATTTTTAGCATCATTCGTTATCACTGGGGTCATTATTTGAGCCACATGTAAACTGTGTCGGCCGTTAAAACATCGATCTTCATCACAGATAATAAGAAAGAAAGATGTAAGAACCTGTGAAGATTTATGGATCAAGTTTGTATCGCGATGCACGAAAACACTAACATGAGATGCGGGGAATATACTGTAGGCATTAATGTGCATGTGATTGAAGCTTTGATTTTCTAGCGGCAATATTATCGGAGAAAGTGGTTGGGCTGAAATGCAACCTGGGCCAAGTTAACAACTGAAACTTTTTGCTACAGCACAAGGGACGAGAAATTACATTGAACTTTATTTTATAACAATTCTATTTAGTTAAGGAGCTTCAAAAAAAATTAATTGCCAAAAAACTCCGTTAAACCCGTCATTTTTTTGCGGTCTTTAGACTAGTTACAATATAAAATGTTTTTAAAAAATATGTATGATTTATTAAGTTTTAAGGTAAAGTCTTGTTAACTATTTGTTCGATAACGTCTCTTTAACAATTCTGTTGGATCAAAATGAACAATTTTTCCAGATTATCTCTGCATTGAATATTAAAACAGACTCCAACGACAAACTTTGTCGTTTTTTTTTTTTTTTTTTTTTTTTTTTAAACTAATAGTTAAAATCAAAACCTAGTTACTGTTAAGTTTATTTTTAAATTGTGCTTATTCAGAATATTGTCGAACTTCAATCATAAAAAAATAAAGTGGCTAATTTTATTAGAATCTATTAATGTATTTAGCTTTACTTCTAATTTTTTTAAAATATATATCGACTATTATGTCTCATATCCAAAACAGCCATTATTGTTGACTATCACATTTCATCACCACTGACTTGTTAACCAGGATAAATACAATGTGTCCTGTTACTGCCCGTGTAATTTGCCCATTGAGATCTGATGCTACTGTGTTTTGAAATGGTGTAATTAATTAACTGCACAACTGCGTAATAAATATTTCACAGGGCTATCTTTTTTTAGTGTCGTTATTACATCGAATTAAAGTGATTATTTGCATCCAACCTCTATTAATCAGGAGCCAGTGCTAAATAGCGTAAAACAGGTCAGATTAAACGTGCCAACATGTAACCATATATATTCATACAGTATGTCGTCCCGCGCAAACAGATGCTCGACCACGATAGCAGTCGTAAACTAACAGGCCGCATTTAATTGCAAGCTGCTGCTGATAGGATCGATACATAACAGGTAGTCATTAGTCTAGATCGATAAGACACGCCGCGCTCAACAGAACGGTCCTACATTTTAACTGAGCCTGGCACTTACGGTAACATGTGTGTTTCACTGCTCATTTCAGTTTCAGGATTGTGGTGCATAAAGTGAAAACACAAATCTATTAAGTTCCTTTCTCGCAGAGAGCTTCAAATTTTAGCCGATAGCTACATCGTTTTTTGTGGCTTGAGGGAAGCAACAAGCAAGTGTGATGAACTGTAACCTATAAAATGTGTTGGACTCAATTTAATATACAAATTCTTTCCACCACAAAGGTTAAATTTAATATACTCATTTCACTACGGTATAGAATTTGAACTCGTGGTTTGTATTAGGTAAACTATTCCTGAAAGTCATTCACTTCTATAATTTGCGTGAAAGACAGCAAAATAGTAGCTGAGAGATAATACCGGTCTCTTATAAATAAATTTTATAAAATAGTTGCTACCTCTTTTTAAAAGACATGATAAAACTACGTTTGCTTTAGCTAAATATGTACCATCATTCTGCCTTTCCTAATTGTGTGTAAGGTATGAGCAGCATTAAACCTCTTGCAATTAATCCATAATTCTCTGCCTCCATTTTCAAAAGCCCCGTTCTTATATCAATTGTACACGAGTTAACATCGTCGGGAGCATGAGTTCTGGGGTAATTACTGGGCGTTGAACACTACAGTTGGCGGTGACCAGTTTACTCGTATTTGCGTATCGTTACCACAGCAGTGAAGAGAATGTAGCACCTCGGATCCGGCGCCAGGTTATCGGCGAATGAAGTCCCTCTCAGACGCCTCACATATTCGTTTTAATGGAGGCAGCTGGTCGCACACACTACGATCGATACTTGGACCCGATCAAGAATTGTCGCAGGCCACACTGGTCCGTGCCACGGCTCCAGTGAAAACCGTTTTCACTCTGCGGCTGGCCGACTGGGTACCTCCGCCGTAACGTCCACATTAACACTCATCAAATAGGCAGAACATTTATTGGTTCACATCCCGCTTATTCCCCCAGCTGTCTCTGGGTGCTGGTGACATCTCCAATAATCGTTCCTCCAAAGGGATTTTTTAATCTTATATATATATAAAAATAGACGTGTTTTTACCTATATTTCACTTTTCAGCCACCACTACGTAGCACAGATCACTGATGTTTGTGGGTGGAAGTAGCATGGAGTTTCTTGTCGTGCACAACGTTGGCCGAATGCCGATAGCTGTGGGGATGTGGGAGATATAATGATTAAAGTTGGTCAGTGCAGGGCGTTTTCATATTTCGACCAAAAATTCGTATCTCCGTATACTTCTCTTTCCTGCCACAACTACATAACATAGACCTTTGGTGTTTCTGAGTGGTAGTAGAATAGTCTTTCCTGTCGTGCACTATGGTTGTTAGATGTCGGTAGCTATGGGGGTGTGGGAGATATGGGGGTAGAAAGTGGTCGACCTGTGGCAATTTCATACTTCTGCCAAAGACAAAAGTGTCATGGTGTATCACTTTTCAGCGAAAACTATAGATCACAGATAACTGGCGTTTGTGTGTAGTAGTAGCAAAGAGTCACCTTTCGATCACAACAGCGGCCGAATTTCAGAAACTGTGGTACTATGGTAGATATGGTGGTTGTAAGTGGCCGACCAAGGATATTTTCGTATTTCGACTGTCTCCGCATATGTCACTTTTCTGCCACAACTACATAGCATAGAGCATTGGTGTTTGTGTTTGGTAGTAGAATCGTATCTCATGTAGTGCACTATGGTTGTTAGATGTCGGTAGCTATGGGGGTGTGGGAGATATGGGGGTTGAAAGTGATCGACCTGTGGCAATTTCATACTTCTGCCAAAGACAAAAGTGTCATGGTGTATCACTTTTCAGCGAAAACTATAGATCACAGATAACTGGCGTTTGTGTGTAGTAGTAGCACAGAGTCCCCTTTCGATCACAACAGCAGCCGAATTTCAGAAACTGTGGTACTGTGGTAGATATGGTGGTTGTAAGTGGCCGACCAAGGATATTTTTTTATTTCGACTGTCTCCGCATATGTCACTTTTCTGCCACAACTACATAGCATAGAGCATTGGTGTTTGTGTTTGGTAGTAGAATCGTATCTCATGTAGTGCACTATGGTTGTTAGATGTCGGTAGCTATGGGGGTGTGGGAGATATGGGGGTTGAAAGTGATCGACCTGTGGCAATTTCATACTTCTGCCAAAGACAAAAGTGTCATGGTGTATCACTTTCCAGCGAAAACCATAGATCACAGATAACTGGCGTTTGTGTGTAGTAGTAGCACAGAGTCACCTTTCGATCACAACAGCGGCCGAATTTCAGAAACTGTGGTACTGTGGTAGATATGGTGGTTGTAAGTGGCCGACCAAGGATATTTTCGTATTTCGACTGTCTCCGCATATGTCACTTTTCTGCCACAACTACATAGCATAGAGCATTGGTGTTTGTGTTTGGTAGTAGAATCGTATCTCATGTAGTGCACTATGGTTGTTAGATGTCGGTAGCTATGGGGGTGTGGGAGATATGGGGGTTGAAAGTGATCGACCTGTGGCAATTTCATACTTCTGCCAAAGACAAAAGTGTCATGGTGTATCACTTTTCAGCGAAAACTATAGATCACAGATAACTGTCGTTTGTGTGTAGTAATAGCACAGAGTCACCTTTCGATCACAACAGCGGCCGATTTTCAGAAACTGTGGTACTGTGGTAGATATGGTGGTTGTAAGTGGCCGACCAAGGATATTTTCGTATTTCGACTGTCTCCGCATATGTCACTTTTCTGCCACAACTACATAGCATAGAGCATTGGTGTTTGTGTTTGGTAGTAGAATCGTATCTCATGTAGTGCACTATGGATGTTAGATGTCGGTAGCTATGGGGGTGTGGGAGATATGGGGGTTGAAAGTGATCGACCTGTGGCAATTTCATACTTCTGCCAAAGACAAAAGTGTCATGGTGTATCACTTTTCAGCGAAAACTATAGATCGCAGATAACTGGCGTTTGTGTGTAGTAGTAGCACAGAGTCACCTTTCGATCACAACAGCGGACGAATTTCAGAAACTGTGGTACTGTGGTAGATATGGTGGTTGTAAGTGGCCGACCAAGGATATTTTCGTATTTCGACTGTCTCCGCATATGTCACTTTTCTGCCACAACTACATAGCATAGAGCATTGGTGTTTGTGTTTGGTAGTAGAATCGTATCTCATGTAGTGCACTATGGTTGTTAGATGTCGGTAGCTATGGGGGTGTGGGAGATATGGGGGTTGAAAGTGATCGACTTGTGGCAATTTCATACTTCTGCCAAAGACAAAAGTGTCATGGTGTATCACTTTTCAGCGAAAACTATAGATCGCAGATAACTGGCGTTTGTGTGTAGTAGTAGCACAGAGTCACCTTTCGATCACAACAGCGGCCGAATTTCAGAAACTGTGGTACTGTGGTAGATATGGTGGTTGTAAGTGGCCGACCAAGGATATTTTCGTATTTCGACTGTCTCCGCATATGTCACTTTTCTGCCACAACTACATAGCATAGAGCATTGGTGTTTGTGTTTGGTAGTAGAATCGTGTCTGTTGTAGTGCACTATGGTTGTTAGATGTCGGTAGCTATGGGGGTGTGGGAGATATGGGGGTTGAAAGTGATCGACCTGTGGCAATTTCATACGTCTGCCAAAGACAAAAGTGTCATGGTGTATCACTTTTCAGCGAAAACTATAGATCACAAATAACTGGCCTTTGTGTGTAGTAGTAGCACAGAGTCACCTTTCGATTACAACAGCGGCCGAATTTCAGAAACTGTGGTTGTGTGGGAGATATGGTGGTTGTAAATGGCTGACCAAGGATATTTTCGTATTTCGACTAAAGGCATGTGTCTCAGCAGATTCCACTTTTCTGCCACGACTACATAGCATAGAGCATTGGTGTTTATGTGTGGTAGTAGAATCGTGTCTGTTGTCGTGCACTATGGTTGTTAGATGTCTGTAGCTATGGGGGTGTGGAAGATATGGGGGTTGAAAATGGTCGACCTGCGGCAATTTCATATTTCTGCCAAAGACGCATGTGTCACGGTGTATCACTTTTAAGTGAAAACAATCAATCGCAGATCACTGGCGTTTGTGTGTGGTAGTAACACAGAGTCTCCCATCGATCACAACGTTGGCCGAAATTCGGTAACTGTGGGAGTGTGTGAGATATGGTGTTTGAATTTGGTCGATCATGAATATTTTCGTATTTCATCCAAAGACTTGTGTGTATCCGTAAATTTTACTTTGCTGCCGGAATTACATAGCGCAGAAGACTGGTATTTGTGTGTGGTAATAGTATCGAGTCTCCCATCGTGCACTATGGTGGTTAGATGTCTATAGCTGTCAATATGAATTCTTTACAATCACGAACGAAGTCGTGGGTACCAGCTAGTTCAGCATAAAACTCACAATTCTTTCTGCCACTCTCTTTCTTCTTCCTTCTGGCCTTACGCTTTGTCGACGTCGAGATCATTAGAGGTGGGAAAGGAATGGAGGCAAGGAATGGATACAAAATCCGGCTGTGGCCTTTTTGAAGGAACCATGCCGGAATTCACCCGGAATGTTTTAGGAGAACCGTGGAAAAGCAAAATCTGGATGGCCGGATGGGGATTCCTCCAGAATGCGAGGCCAGAGCGTTACGGTCTCTTTTACTCTCTGAAATAGAGGTAATGCGTTGGATTTGAAATTTATGCGAAAACTCTCTGAAATAACCGAAATTAAAATAAAAATCACAATTAATTTCGTATATTCAAGGTGAATTTAATCAAGATGTAAGCTATCATACACAAACGATGTATGATTCTGCACTAACACAGTTTTCACTTTGTAAATTTTGTGAACGTATCTTATGATTATCTTTCGATTAATGCGATGTGTGCGTATCCGAAAGAGCCTCTTTGCTGCTGCGTTCCGGACTGTTATGTTCATGTAGACATTGACAACGTGAAACAAATATTTGCTGTATTTGCTTCGCTTTTGTTTTGTTCATTATTTTCACTGGGGGTTGTTCTTTTTAATATTTAATTAAATTAGTTATGGAAAATGGTAGCAATAAGAAAATGCATCAAGTCGGTCACTAACACCCACTAAAGCGTGTAAAATACACAAAAGACTAAAAAAAATATGAACTTGAGTGGATTACTAAAGATAACCAAAATGTTTATAATGTAAAATGTGCACCATGTAACATAACATTTTTCTATCGGAAAAAGTGGTATTGGCCAGTTGAGTTCTTGTACGTTAAGCTAGGAATTTGCCTCCTCTTTTATCAGTTGTTTTGGTTTGTTTTTATTCAATAACATTATCGACTGATTTGCATAAGTATTTGTTTGTTTTTATTAAATAAAATTATTGTCTGATTTGCATGAGTATTTGAGTGATATGTGGTGTTTTATAACTCACTGCAAATTAAATATCACTGTGAAACAAAGCGACATAAAGTAGAGCTTTACAAGAAAACTTCTATGTTAGATCGTTTTTTTTCATTATTATTATTATTTATTTTTCTTTTGTTCGTCGGCCTCTTTCTCGGTTTCAGCTCTCCTTACAAATACTTGTGATGACAAGACAACATCCAGTGAAATAGCTCTAAGCTACCATACTGTGTAGCATAATCTTTCCTGTAACAGCATGGAATGCGCTGTGAAACTTTCAAAATCATATGTGTTGATTATAAAACGCCTTTGAACAATCAATTAGGACACACTTACGTGCTTAGTGAGGTTTTATGACCTTATGATTTACAAACTTTATTGAATGATTTAAACGCCTCTGATTTATGTTTTTGTTTGAAAACTGATGCAAGTAATAGCCAATTTATAAAATTGTTTCCTTTACTTGTTCCATATTTTTATATTCAGAATGGGATACAAAACAAATTACTAAACTTTTATGAAAATCGTGATGAGTTACCAAAAGAAATGTTTGATGTTATAAACAAATTACTATCCATGCACAACTTTTCCTTTTATAAAGTGTCTTGTCTGATCGCAAATAATACCAATGCGAACTTCGGTATTCATCACTATCTTTATAAAAATATAGAACATTCTAAATTTGTGAAGGGCAATTGTAACGTACGCATAATTCTCAACACAGTCGAGCATTTGATTAATTTTTTAATAGCTGATGTTCAAACTATAATTTTAAAAATTTATAGACATATTTGTGTACTGTAATTGGCCGTAATATTACTAGGAAAATTTGCATATAAATTTTTATTTCATTTATTGATTGCTACTACAATTTGAGAGCCAGTCTTGGAACAGCACTGCCCTACGGCGGGAATGTTGTGGGTTAAATTTAACCCTCAGTAGCTGAGCACATCTCGATCACGTGAATGTCATGTTATTCCTCTGCAGTACCATGGAAAATTCTAGTGTATTCTGGATGAAACAAATCTCCCACCACTACTTCATCGACGTCACACGTCTTCTTGTCTCTATTTAGCTGTTCGAGTAATGGCGGCGATCGAATAAGAGAGAACAGTTTGTTCAAGTCGAGACCATAGCCATATTGATCCTTCTTCATTCTGTTTGACGCAATCACGAGAATATCTAAGTAGCCAGATAATATGAACAATGTTTTCACCAGCCTCGTTTACCTCGTTGTATAAGTCAGTTGCCTGTATGCTTTGTTGATAATGTTTTGTAATCTTTATAAATAAAATCTTGGCGTGTATATACTGCACCATCACGGACAAACCAATGGACCAATACATGTCACATTTACAGGAAATGTTGCTGAGGTGGCGCGAAAGATTTTTGTATATAATTCATTTCGATACGTGGCGCTAAAGCATAATTCCTATATTTAAATTAGGTTATACTGACCACGTTTCCATAGAAAATTCTGCATTTCAGAAACATTGCTCACCAAAGATGACACTACCACTTTTTTGCTTTTTGAGCATGGGTATTTACTTCATCAGTTTTGTTAGATGAAATAGATGCAGTAGAAATAAAATCGAATACGTTAATTAAACGTAACAGGTATAAGTAATATTTTATTTACTGTGGTGGGTGCCTTAGTGGGAAAGCCACGTTCAAATTATCTTTCATACCTTTTGATTAAAAAAAGGGGATTTTTAATTTTAATTTTTATGAAGGAGTGAAAATTTCTTAATTTTGCAAGAATCTCGATGTTAGTTGGAATTTAGGAAAAATTGTCCAATATGACATTTATTTTCTTATCACTGGCGATTACAAGTCTGAGCGAATTTACCGTTAACATTAACACTGATTGACAAAATCATAAAAGCAACGCTCAGAGGTACAATTAGCCGTCATGAGCAAGCAAACAATTGTATATTTATTTTTAAATCCATCTCAGAATTAATATGCAAGAAATAATGACATTTGGAAGCAATGAAAATTACAAGTTATTACGATCTTAGACAAAGGTATCATAATACTGTGACTTTACAGTTAAAAGAAAATCATGGGCGCCACGAATGAACAATATCATTTGAAAACAATTAGTTCTGGCAAATTATGCCGCTAGCTCAGGGGTTTGGTACAATTACAAAGTTAGAACATGGAACTATTCTCTCATAGTCGCTTAAGAATTCAGTTTCACGGAATGCACAATCAGATGGCTTGGTCGTAATAAGTTACCATTGCAGTTCTACGTCTGATGTCTGCGGTGATTGGAGCGGACCCACAGTATGTGAGACTATCTCACAAGGCGGCTACAGGCATTACCGGCTGTGTCGCCGTGATAAGCTTGCTCCAGCAAGCCGGCAGCCAGAAGTCATATAGCAGCAGTTGGCGAGAAGTCAACTTTCCTAGTCCGCCACAGACTAGACTCGCATAGAATGAACTCGAAGATCGAATTGCATTTCGTCGCTCTTCTCCCTCGCGAGGAAACTTCTCGTTCCGCCCCTTGTATTCTCAAAGCTCACATATAACAGAAATTCCCAGGATTTTAAGTTATACGCTCATTTGGATTGGATCTTCAGGTCGGCACCTAATGTCACGTGATATCCCGATATCTGATTTGCCCCGCTCATATCACAGAGGTCGGACATATTCGGCTAAGTTCGCCGGGGTGAGAGCACATTCGGGTGTCGGGCGGCAGGCATTTCCCGCCAGGTGAGTGACCCTGTTGACCACTCATCCCCAGGGAGCAGAATGTGTGATCCGGCAAAACACCCAGATCCGTGATTTCTTGTCGGCATGGTTCGGGAAGACCACGATTAGCTTCAAGCCTACGCAGCTCAATAACTCTTTAATATTCGCTTTACCAAGATACACTGTATGTTCACCATTTCATTACAGTCCTCACATGGAATCTTGCGTACTTTATAAAATTACAACAAAAATCTATTGAGGTGGTCGCCCAAGATTTATGTAAATTACTCTAACATTATGACATACATAATAAAAATGCACCTTGTAACGTGGCGACAGCGCGTCACGTTACATTACCTAAATATGACAGTAGCGCCTAAACTTTTTGTAAGTGGTAGCTACATGATATCAGTTATGATCTATGGACCAGAGATTATTCTAGAGCGTAGTTAACAAAACTCTCAGTTTTCAACATACTAGACGACGCATGCTAAAATTTCGGGAATAAAATACGATGAATAGTGAGGTTGAATACTTGTAATATAATGAAAAGTAGCAATATTTCTTTAGTGTAATATGCATCAAAATACTTACAACATATTACGAAAGAGCAAAATTTAAAACACACCGTATGTATACAACAAACTGTCGCTGACCTTAACAGGATACAACCAATCTGAACAAAATGCACACAGCATATCAATAAGCGAATAAAACGTTTGCATTGGAATTGTATAGCAAAACAAAATGATTCCGTAACAAACAAAAAATCGGAAAATCTACTTATTGTATAAAAAAAAGTTTATTGGCATCTCTGTGATATCTGCTGTTGCAATCAAGGGACTTGGCTCTGAACTGTCTCATACGCACTACCCACTTAAGCATCAAATTCCGAAAAATTCTTTCTTAACTTAAAATTTTATCCAATTGGAGACCTTAATCTTTAAAACTATTTGACATTTGTCGATTTCGGTTTGGTATTGAAGGAGATAAAAGGCTTGTAATAATAATAAAAAACACGCTGTAGAAATAATACTGATACTTTTGCCCTTTAAGGATCGAATTACAAAAAAATACTTTTATAACATTTGATGTGACCAAAGCAGACACTTTCGTCTTTAAAATGATACCTCATTTATCGATTTTGGTTTAGCATCAAGCGAGGTAAAAAAAAAAAGTTTTAGAAATGATGATTGAATTGGAGAAAGTTCTTTCTTATAATATCATATGACCAAATGTCCTTTAAGGGTCGAATTACAAAAAAATTCCTTTCTTAAAATATAATGTGACCATGGTGAAGACCTTAATATTTAATATGATACCTTATTTATTTATATCGGTTACATATGGAGGGAGATAAATGGCTCGTAATACAAAAATGCCTTCCCTTCAAGTGTTCAATTCCAAACAAATTCTTCCTTAATATATGATTTCACAAAAGCTGACACATTAGTCTTCAGAATCCTACTTCATTTATCGATTTCGGTTAGATATGCAGGGAGATAAATGGCTAGAGACACAAAAAACGCATTTTAGAAAAATTGACATTTTTGCCCTTTAAGCGTCGAATTACGAAAAATTTCTTTCTTAAAATATAATGTTACCATGGCGGAGACCTTAACCTTTAATATGATACTTTATTGATCTATATCGGTTAGATATGAAGGGGGATAAGTGGCTCGTGACACAAAAACGCGTTGCAGAAATATTAATACTTGTGCCCTTTAAGGGTCGAAATTATAATAATTCATGTCTTAATAAGTGATGTCACCAAAGCGGAGATCTTAATCTTAAAAATGATACTTCATTAAATGATTTCAGACAGTTATCCAGGGTGATAAATGACACATAAAACAAAAACAATTTTTAGAAAAAAATACATTATTGACCTTTAAGGGTCGAATTCCGAAAAATTACTTTCTTAAAATATGATGTGACTAAGGTGGACACCATAAGATTTAAAATGACACCTCATTCATTGATTTCGGTTAAGTATGATGGGAGATAATGGCCTGCGACAAAAGAGAACCTTATATAAATAAAATATATGATGAGATTTTTAGTATATATTTCTAAGTAGTGAATGCTAAATAAGAAATTAATGGAGTTTGTTTCTTTCATAGTGAGATTATAATTTATTAAATAAGAGTGTTAAAAATAGTAAAACGGTAGAAATGTATTAGATTTCACTTTTCATGTGGTATTCGGTCATAGTTGCTTTGATATTGGTTGGTAGCAGTACACTCACATTATAAATATTAATAAAAAATGCAGCTACTGAAATCTGTGCAGCTGGAAAAGTTGTCTTTCCCAAATTGAATGCATCGCCTGAGCCTTTAGTATCGTTCATGTTGGATGTGAGCCAAGAATCTAAACTGTTTTTCAACAAAATTCAAAAATTCAACTCATGCTTTCAAATGATTTCATTTGGTACGACACAGATAATTACAAATGGTGACAAAAGAAATTTCTGAACAACTTTTAACATGCAAGGACAAGTATATCATCAGATCTAACATTTATTCCACATGCCAGATAATCTTCACGATGAGAAAAATTAACTTGATTGTATTTCCCTTTCAATAGGTTTGCAAGGAGAAGTCTTCAGTTCCGTAGTAATAGGTCGTAATTTATTTGAAGCCGGCAGTTTCCCACTCAGAGCAATATTTTTTATTCAGTGCTTTCTTTTTGTTATATTCACTGACGACAATAATTAAAATATATTTTTTTAGAAAATATACGCCAAAATATATTGTAGGTGTAAATCAACCCCCAACGTGCCACCTACAGGGTTGAATGAGGGTGAGTCTACGGTTTATTATGTTCCGGAAATGGCTGATGTGAGTTTGATGAAACTTTGTATACATGTTTCTCACTGGGAGACTAAAGATTCTATAGCGGTAAATCAAACCAATCAACCCCGGCAATGCCGGGAGCTATGTCAGAATTTAATTGGTAAAATAGGATTTGTTACATTATAGTGACGAGAAATTATAGATAAAAGTCTCCATAAATTAGTCAACATATTTGTTGACCACGATTCACACATCGTATTAGTTTCTTTGCAATACTGGAGTTGTGTTAATTGAGACATAACCGGTTTAAGAGGGAGGTCCGTACTTTAACACCCTATGCTAACGAAGTTTCTGGCAACATCCAAAATTTCTTTAATAATTTATCTGTGAATTAACAGAACAAATCTCAAATTCCGTGATCAAAGTCGTGGGAACAGCTAGTGGTTTCACGTAATAGGTATGGGAAGGTGTTGGCCCATTGTGTCTGAAGTATTATTTAGTGAAAGGTTAGTTGAAGATGAGTGTTAACAAGCAGTTTATTTCTCTTTTCTAAGTGTTTGCGCAACTTTGGTAAGTTCAGTAACGTGTGGTTTACTCTATGCATCATAACGTAGATAATTAACAGACGAGCACGTAATAGTTAGGCTTCTCTTACTAAATGTCAATAAATTGTACTCCTGCGTACTGTTTCACTAACCACATTCCTCTCCCGGTTAAAAAAACTCACGTTGCCGTAACATTCGGTCTACTATGTGACATGAAGAATGTAGCTATTTTCACTGTTGCTATTTTGCCAACATAACTCTTTCGGAGTATTATCTAAAAACGGTTGCTGTACCTGCTAACCAGATAGTGCCGGGTAACAAAGTTAATCTCTTCGGCATCCGCCACTTAGATATTGACTACAGTTCAACTCGCCAAAGGTAAGAACTATTTATACATAATATCAGTGATCACGCCTGTTATAGAAGTGCATGCATTAATCATCCATTCGGTCTTCCATCCTGTCAATAGTGGCTTTGTTGGCTTTGCAATAAGTTAAGTGTAGATACTATATTCAGAAATTTTGTCATAAAGGGATATGTTTGGTCTGCCCTTTGAACTAAGATTGGAATTACCATTAGGAAGGAAACTAAACCAACCAATATTTAGACCACATTACATTACACATATTCAAAATAATCTTTATGTTGAAGGAAAGTAATGGAGACACTAAAGAGATTTTTTTTTAATTTCGCGAACCATTGTTACATAACTTTCATATAAATCTGTTAAACAACTTGAAGGTAATAAAATGACATAGATGCGGGTAGTATTATGTAAACTTTAAAATCAGCCCTAGAACAACGTAAGAAAAACTGTTTCATCACGAAACAAACAAAAAAAGCAATATTTAGAAAGCCAAATCCACTACAGAAAGAAATAATATTAAAAGGAATTTTCTAATATTTTTTTGATAAATGCATGGAGAATCTTAATAAATGGTTTAATTTTTATGAAGGGAATGGATTGTGCAAAATGCAAAAATTAAAAAAAAAAACGAAGTTTGATTTGATGGCTGTGAGACAATATTAGAAGTTCTAAATTTACCCAAAAAAAATGTATTAAAATTGACGAAATTTGCTCTGAAATAACCAAAGGTAAAAAGACTAGTGAGTTTGTCCACAGAATCACAGGCTTAAAGTGGCAGCCTACTTTTTAAAAAATACCTAAAACAATTTCCCAAATTTAATGGCTTTCTGTTCCAGTCCCATCGGCATTCACAGAAAGGATATTTTCAATTATGAGTTTAAAATGGCGAGAAGAGAGAAGCAGAGCGAGTATCTCATTAATAAAAAGATTAGCTTCTGATGTACATTAATTTAAAAATTGAATATGATAAAGCATATAACACTTTTACTGTAGACAAAAAAATATAGTTAAAAAAAAATAAATAGTAAAAACATATCTTTTTTCACTCTTTCCATAAAAACTATTGTTTTTTGAAGGTACTACATTTTTATAGCTTATTCTAAAACATACTATAATCAGCCAAAAAAATGATGGTAACCCTATCTGCAACTTTCCGAACGATCCTACTTTCAGCAGCCTTTGACAGTTTCGAGAAGTTTTGTTGGAAAAAAATTGGGTCTTCATACAGGTCACATGAACACTCAGACATGCAGATGTAACAAACTAATTTGTAAGAACTTGAGGATGGACACGGTGAGGGATCCGATTATGGATTTGGCTGGTTTTCATTATTGCTGACATGAAATTGCTTTATTAATTAAAGGTCTTCATATGAAAATCATATTTTAAATACCCGTACACTATCAAGATTCACAGAAGATGTACCGAAATTTTTTATTGTGCTGGATGCTAGTTGATAAGAACTATAAAGTTATTTCTCCGTTAATACAGTACACCTGAAGATCGACAAGATTTCGCATCAGTTTCGGATGTTAAAACCAAATTTATGGTTTTAAGATGAAACTACTCAAACGAACCTCAGCAGCACTATGTTGCGTAATATAGCTGGTTTCTCGTAAACACACCAGCAACTAGGAGCGACAACCGTAATGTGAAGGGCCTTTGAAAGGTATGCAGCAAAGTGCCTTATCTGGCTTCTTCCAGCAGTCGGCAACAAACAATTAACCTGCGAGACGATTCTGCGCGGAGATACATCAAGGGTCTTTCACCTCTGAGCCACTTTGCAGACGGCTGTAGCCAGCCCAGGCGCGTGCATTTCGCGCCGCGGAGATTAATCTCCTTTGTAGCTCTAATTAGAGGGCTCGAGCTGCCGACTGCCTCTGTTCAGACATCCTGTAGTCGTTACACTAATAAAAATATCAAAAAACAGCTTAGTTAAGTCGGCAAAAAAAAAAAAACTACCATTACCCACGGCTAACCATTGTAGGATAATCGAGATTGACACCTAAAGTTATGTTGTTTCATATCACATTATTATTAATTCTTATAATTCCCTGGCATGAAACTACATTATTGTAAACTTCCTTGGCAAAACGCTAGATTGTTCATTCTTAGAATATGTTTTTATTCAGTACCTATACTAACAAGCTTAAGGTGGGGTGGGTTGGCAGTTAGTTGCTTGGTTGGAGCAGTGACTTAAGTAATTAAGGAAGCCGTTAAATGACATTCGCTGTGGACTTCTGTGAGTACGTGGAAGTTAAATGAATGTTAGTAAAGAAATGTGAATGAATTACGCCTGTAAATTCCTTCTACACTAGCTTTCTAAGGAGGGTTTGCATCTTACGAATATGAAGTCCCATTCTGTAGTTAGCTGTTGGTACAAAGAACAATATCAAAATAGTTTTGTTGTTCAAATATTAAAGAAACATTTTTTCTCGTATTTGTGAAAAATATATGAAAGAAGTGAGGATAACTGATTTACAGTAATGTTCCCTGGCGACCACGTTAGTTAATAACGTTTTTAATAAACCAACGACCAAGCGAATTACAGATGCTGCAGAGAACACGAAGATATGCTACACCATGCAGTTATATTGTCATCAGAGATACTTAAAACACCTAGTCTATATTTCATATGGTAACACCTGTTCTTGGAAATCAATACCAATCTATTTTTTCATACTTATGGCGTTATATTCTTTCAAAATCTTAACTACAAAAATATTATTTTCGACATGAAGTACATACAAACAATACCTTTGATTCATTCGGTATACATTTATAAGAATATTGTGCTTTAGGATTAAACAAGAATAATAAAGTAAAAAATAATTGAAGTCAGATGTTCCCAAATATGACTGTACGTGAATTTAAGTTATCGATTTGAAAATTACAATGTACCTTTAAGTTTTGAGGTTAGTTAAAGTTTAGAATATTGTTAAACGTAATTTCTTTCCGACTGTAAAGGTTGTTGCGAGAACTATAGTACAAGTTTACCTGAAATTCGACAAGTTTGTGGTTAACACATTGTGACAATATCACTCTCCAACAGCGTTTTATTTTTATTTTTTTAGGGGCGCTAATGACCCCGCTGTCGACGCGCCCTAAAGCAACAAGAACAACAAACAGCGTTTTTATTACACTGCATTATTTATTTATTTTATTTTATGCGAATAGACCTATACAGATCACGCAAAACGTAGTCATTTTCTGTCTGAGTTTCTTTTTGCCATTCCAGTATTCTCGCATCCGTTTACTGAAGGCAAGTTTTCTCTCTTCTGTCCATGTTGTGACGGTCTTCTTGCCTTTGTTTCTGGCATGACTACCCAGTCGTGTATTTTTTGTCTGAAGATTTTACTATCTAGGATTTCGGAACTCTTGATTTTAGCTTTTTCCAGGTACTTGATCGAACCAACTGTTTGGCATTTTTAATGGTTGCATGAGTTGAATATCTGCTTAGTTAATCTGTGATCTGGCATCCTGTAGATGTGACCGCAGAATTTTAGTCCGCGTTTTCTGATGTCGTTGGCTATGTTTGAGTGGGACTCTACTGTTTTGTTTGACTTCAGTCTGTAGCCTTCTTCAGTTTTGGTTGGTCCAATAATTTTCCTGATTATTCTTCGTTCTTCTTTTTGGATGTTCTCGATATCCCTCTTATAGTTTAGTGTGTTTCTGTGGCGTTTAGAGCGTTGGGCTTAACAACTGTATTGTAGTGTCTAATTTTTGATTGAATTCCTATGTTCTTTTTGTTGTAGATGTTGCAGGTCTGTCCGAAAGCCTTTTTCATTTTGTTGAGTCTGTTTTTTTGTGCCTTCTTTTCAAGTCCTGTTTGACAGATATTGCATTATTATAATTCTTACTATTTTGTGTAATTAATTATATTTGTTTATGAAATTTTTATTGATATATGTAAATAAATTTGCATATAATAGGATTTCCACAAGCCGTAGTATGCATGTATATAGTCTTTGGGGTAGCAGTAAGTAGTGTGAAGAATCTTTAGCTGGCATCAGCTGAGCAGAATGCTGCGCGCAAGCATTGTAGAGAGAGACGCATGTGAGAGACGGGATGTCAGTGATGTGGAGAGTTGAATGTTTAATATTGATGTCTGCAATTATTACAAGAACTGATGTAAAGAATATTTAAATGTGGAATTTGAGTAAGAGGGTTAAATAAATCTAGTGATTCTTTCTTTTGGTACAGTGATCACTTCTATCGGAATTAATTATCTTAATTTTAATCTAAAACTAAATGAGCAACAGCTTGAATATGTTTGCGATGAGATTTGGCTTCTCGTGTGTGAGTGGAGACTTTCCCGGCGTATCGATGCATTGTTGCATTTGGCTTCTCGTCCAAAACACGGTGTGTTCCCAATTGCTATCGCTATTAATCTAAGAGATATTTTCGAGAACAGACCCGGCAACTAATTATGCACACTAATTACAGGAAAGCTCACAACACACAAATCTATTAAGGTTTGTTTTCAAGAAATTTAAATATCCTTAACTTACCTTTTTTTTCCTTATAGTGTAAATTTTCCAAATCGGCAGAGAATTTTCGTAATATATAACTTAATAATTTCAGTAACGTCTGCCAAGTAGTACTGCATGCTGTTAATTTTCACGACAGTAATACTGGATGGTACTATCCTGCTATGCTATTATGGCGTATGGTAACCAAAGGCAAGTCGTTTTGTGAACGTCTGAAATTCAAATTCAAATGATATTATCATGATCCTCCATCGATTTTTTTTTCACGTTTTCGATACAATTATATTCCTTGCATCTGTATGTATTTGCTGAGAAGCCTCCCCGGCCACGGTTTGTTTACAGTGTTCGGCTCACCCTGGAGCTAGCGCCAACAACGAACACCGGTCACAACACAAACAGAAAATATTCGCTCTTCATGGAAATTTCTGGGATACAAATCTTTATCCTTCTCTATAAGTTGCTGTTCTCCTCTATTCTGCTCAATTTCGTAGCCGTCTCAAAGTGACTTGTAAGCTGTAATCAAGAGCAATCTGTGCCACAGTATTGTCTACAGCGCACCAACAACTCCTACTGACCTTGTCTGATACTTTTTAGAGAATTAAAAGAAAAAATGTCTAATGCAATTATTAATTTTTTATTCCTTATCGAGTGCTGTGTAGGGCGGGAAATGGTAATCCTCGCAGTTTACAGGTATTACTATCCTCTGATTTTCTACTCCCCCCAAAACAAGAACAGCTACTAAATTATCTTCTAGTACCCAACTGACATAGTGCAGTGCGTCGCAGTTTTCAACATTTGTGACGAAAACAAACAAACAGGTCTCACATTAGCTCCACCTCTCCGAAAAAATTTCCTGAAAGTGTATTTTTCTGCAACTATGTGTCTTCTTACATATGGCAGAAACTACGTTTTGATTATTTTGTCGTGTAACATGAAATATATCTTCGCAGATGGAGAAGCATTTACAAGAAGCAAAAACACGTTTAACTGATAGCTCTTTCTACTTGACTGGTAATTTTTTTTCAGAACAAACAATTCTGCGAAAAATTCTCGTAAATTTTAATAACTAATTTAAGTATCAGAGCCATGTTTCTCAACGATTCTAGCATATTTATACCAACTATGATGAATTTATTTATTTCATGCCATAGTCCCCATCCCTCAGGGGCTTTTCCAATAGACATCTGTAGGGAACTCAATAAACTGAATGGTAACGTTATCTGTCGTAATCAAACTAATTAATTGATTCTTTTAATTGCTTTCATTTAGATGATCAAAAATACGTCACTATTATTACTGTCACCTATAAATACGTACACGGAATATACATAAATACTTAATAATATCATCCATTGATTGGAACAAATTATTTATTTTTAATTAAATGATTATTACATTGTGGCACTTAATTAAGTATAGGAGTTAATTGTTAAATGAGTTAACAAATTAATGACTGAATCAGAATTCATGGCAAAGTGAAAACAATATAAACTGTATTTATTTTGGCTAGTTGGTATATTAAACACAGCTTAACAAAAGCTGGTAATAAACTTTGGAACCATGTAAACTCTTACGGGTGA
This sequence comes from Vandiemenella viatica, assembly GCA_031002005.1. Classification (NCBI taxonomy): domain Eukaryota; kingdom Metazoa; phylum Arthropoda; class Insecta; order Orthoptera; family Morabidae; genus Vandiemenella; species Vandiemenella viatica. Next base: position 230,149,450 of record JARYHS010013630.1, read on the forward strand.
AACAAGAACAATAGCTCTGTTCCGTGGAACATTGTGATTAGTAACATTTTCCTGTGATACTGACTGCGATTCGATGTGTGGAGTGGTTGTCGGCATGCGGCAATGAATATCTCCTGCAGATCATGCAGGCGTAGAAAACAAGTCTTCTCATCAGACAGGCATACCTAATGTGGCGACACGGTTAGGCAACCTACCGGCAACAACTTTAAAGCCAAGTAAACTCTCGGAGAAGCAGTGCCCGGTGGTGAAAACCAGCTGCTGGTCAATCGGGGTTAGTCTCCTTGCCCCCGGGGTCTTAACTTGACCCCCAGCCACATTGCTCAATTTGAACCCTCATTGCGAACAAGTAAACGTAAGTGAGCTTGTCTTAAATCTGGCGTCGAATCAGAACCCTTCCCCCCTTCCCCGCCCCCCTTTCTGCAATAATCTGTGTCAATTGTTATCGTAATAAAATGTTCTTACTGGTGCAAGGGAAGATCTTATAGCGGTTTTACAGTACTTTATTTTCAAAATGTGAGGCAGGATACATTCTTCAGATCACACAATAGTTTTGTAGTACTTCCTTGCAACACTCTCTAACGCACAACTACACTTTTATCTATGGCAGGGCTAATTGTTAAAGACATCCGATCATTTGAGGGGGGAAAACAATTTTCACTTGTAAACCCCGGTACCGTCCATCGTAGTAGAACAGAAATTCCGGCATCTTCAGGACACAGCTGAAAGCTTCATACGTTCCATCACCAAAGCTAAGAGAATAGTGTTTGGTCTCTTACATCCTTAAATACAAAGTGGATGACACCTCTTTATGCGAGGACATAGGTGATAGATTAAAACTTGTTTGGCAGACAATATGTAGGTAAAGACTAGGGACAAGTCAGTGCGGTAGCAAATGGAGGTGAATGTTTGATGTATGAAGCTTAGAAAGTTGCGTAAAAACAAGCTTCTTCGGAAACGTGTTTTTACTTACGGACGCTATGGAATCCCGCCAAAGTGAGCGGAGGTTCTTAGCCAATAACTGATATGATTCCTGTGCGTGGCAACAAATGATTACTTTGTGCTGCATGCGAGCCAATCGAATTGGCTAAGATTTGTCTCCCAACGAAACACGAGAGAACTGGTGGAATCACAGGGAGATTATTTCGATTCGTTCCACGGTTCGTAACCATTCCTTCTTGGACTGCTGGATGAAGCTGCCCGAATAGACACCTCAACTGGACTCAGTGAAAGAATCTTTCCGGACGCACAGAATCGCAGTGAGGCTGCTTGTTCTGATTAACTGCTGGGGACACGTCGTTCACTCGCACCGAGCGTGGTGGGTAAGCGGTTAACGCTCTGGCCTCATATCCGCGAGGACGGCGGTTCGAATCCCCGTCCGGGCATCCAGTTTTTGGGTTTTCCATGGTTTCGCGAAGTCACTCCAGGCGAATACCGGGTTCCTTCCTTCAAAAGGCAATGGCCGAATTCCTTACCGTTCCTTGTCCCCAGTACTTTCACGTCTCTAATGACTCGACGTCGACGAGGCGTAAGACCATAAGAAGAAAAAAATTCCCTCGCTAGTCTAGGTGAAAGTCGTTTGTTGCTACGACGACGTAACTGGCGTGACTGTCAGAAATGCGTTTAACACGTTAATAATTATCTGTCCACAGGGAAAGACCTGTAAACACCATATCAATGAAAATTTACCAAGAGACTCATCTACTAACTCAATTCAAATAATTGTATTTCGTGGCAATTAATTAAATTTTAATCAATAAATCCACTCGTTTTTTTATTTTTTCAGGAACAAATAAAAATTCCTTAAATAGGGTAAATAGATTCGTATTGCTTCATTTATAATTTGAGTCCAAACAATTATTATTAACTAACAAAATCTGTAATGGAAATAGAAGGCTAACATTACTATCAACATATACTAAATATTTATAAATTTGAACTGATATTGCCAAATAACATTGGTTTAACATTTCAGTTCTAAGTGATGATGGTACTTTCGTTATTAAATTGCATAGGTTTAATGCAGATATTTATTTTCACGTGGAAACTTATTTTTTTTTTTTTAACCTTGTAAATATGATACCTGTGACTGAAATAAGCTGCCGCAACGGTGTACTGCCTCCTACCACAAACTGAGCAGAAACTAGTAAAAAAAAAAAAAAAAAAAAAAAAAAAAAAAAAAAAAAAAAAAAAACCCTGCAGATTTCATGTGTGAACGAAGGGTTTCCCGGCGTGTCGCTGCAATATTATCTTCGCGGGTTCGCTACCGGATTGTGTGGGCGAAAGTCGAGCTTTCGGCAACGAACTCTGTCACCTTCTTCAGGCCTGAAAGCTCGTATTTCACCCACACAATAAGGCAGCAAACTCGCGAAGATCATATTGCAAATTTCACAGTAAACGGGGATATTAAAATAATCTTCTCCTTGTTAAGTAAATGAGATATATCAGAGAAGAGAGTAACAATCTTGGTCCCAAAATTATATATCGTACAAGTGAGTGTTATTTTAGCATTTGAACAAAAATAATCCGCGTATCGTACGACCTAATAAATCAACTTGCGACTCTTGAAGCTAATTCATTTCACTTTCTGTTTATCATTTAATCATTGTCCTACTATTCTAAATCCATCCTTAAAATTTTAGCTTTCCGTAGCTAGGTCCTTACGGCTTCGTGAAAAATATCGATTTCAGAGTTTCAAAGTAGAAAATCTAACTCGTCATTAGGTTGAGATGAGTAGGCCTGGAGCCGAGCTGTCGGCGGGAAGTGGCAGGTGGTGCGCTCCTATTGTTTACAGAGCGGCTGTGCTCGGCGCTGCGGCTCCGACTATCGATTGGCGCGAGAGCTCGCATCAGCGTGGCTCGATACTCGCGGCTTCCTGCCCGCGGAGGGCGTGGCATGCCGACCACCTTCCGTCACGGCCTCTCCTACTGGGCCGCGGGCTGCTCCTCCATCCAACAGGCCTTACGTAGAGAACCCTCATTTCAATCACACTACACCGTTCTGTAGAACGTTATCGTACCGTACACGCAGCTACACACTTGATATCTGGCCAAGTGCCTGCGAATAACTATTCTGGAATTAAAGCCTTAAGGAATAAACCTTTAACCTATCAACAGTTTAACTTTATGCACTCATTAGTCCGTCAATCTCTTTTCAACTAAGACATGTTATATCTTCAATTAAACTTTTCAGATTGAACAAATCGATATGAGGTATGTTTATTTCTATTTTGGTATGGGTCTTATAACTTCATCATTTCAAAACCTAAGACGTAAAAAACATAAGATATAGGGAAAATTTTTTATTAATTTCATTAACAGCTTTCAGTTATTGAGTTTCTCGATCATTGCTTTTCTAAAGTCCATTTTATTGGTTGACCTCTGTTGAGAAAGTAGGAGTGGCTGAATAAATTTTATGATTCCCATTTCGATGTGATATTGTTGTTTTCATTTTTCAGGAATAAATTAGGAAAGAAGTTTTATGTATACATGTTGTTATATAGATTTTTTTTTTACTTTATCGATGATGTATGGACTTTGTGAAAGTCTGTAACTGTTTTAATATTATAAGGTATGCAAATAATTTTCTGCGACACAGTTACTTTAATAAATTATTATTTAATTTATTTTATTGATATGCGTGACGCGTTTCGAGAAATTATTCTCATTTTTGAACGCTATTTTATTACATTTTTTGCATTTTTGGTGTGACGAGTGCTCGTGTCATCTTCTGTTTGATGTTATCCTGTTTTACCTTATATTTCTTTTTACGAAGGATTCTCCAAGGTATGATTCACAGAATTTCACACGTGCACTTCGTCACTACATAATTTTTTTTTTTCTTGTTATATACATGATTTTTATCCTGAACTATACAGTATTATACTGATGATTCGTTGCTTTGATTGCCTTGATTGTAAGAACATTTCTCAGTTGTCTTCAGTAAAAATATTTCTGCTTGAGTGAGTTTTGAACTGGCACAGTTGCATACATTATCATACTACATAGTAGAGGTGGTAAGCCTCTGGTCTAGAGACAGTTGCTCATCCTGTATGGCGCTGCAGGAAGGCAGCGGAGAATAAAGCGCGCTAAACAAGATCCAGATAAATATTTGCAGACAGAGCTATAGTTCAGCAGAACGGCTGTAATTCTTCGAAGGACTTGTTTTCAATATCTAAAGAGACCGTGCCAACGGAATAATAGGAAGTTGTGTGCTAATTATCTCCACTCTCTGTAAATCATCACTTTAATAAGAGCAATGAGAATGGCAACCTGACTGATAGTCCATTGACTACTTCTTTTGGCAAATACCTTCTTCACCTTCTTCTTCCTACAGATGCACGTTACAAACGCTAAATATTTCGGTAATTCAATCTTTACCTCGACGTTATTTTTCTTGTAAGACTGGTAATTCATTATCTATCGTCTTTCATTCTAATCACATGTTTTTTTTTTTCTATTTCTTCCTATATTCCTCATTATATTGATTCAACCGTATCTTGAATTCTTCTCTTACTGCAGGGAGTCTGCACTATCGGAGCATTATAATTTAACTTTTTGTTATGCAGATAATGTGTGTAAAACACATTAGTGCTATCTATCTACTGCTCTAACACTTGGTTAATTCAAATGTGAAAAAGAATTTGAAACATATTGTTCCTTTGTCGAAGTTATAGATTTGTTGCAAGTGTGTCTTTTTCCTTATGGTCAGTGGCTCTTTTGAAACCGGCAAACATACTCTTTATTACTTGTATTAAACGCTTCGGAATTCCTTATTTGTCCATTATTACTCATAATTTCTCCTTTATGGGAGACTTTCTTTTTATAATCACCGAACAGCGAATTTGTGTTTCTGCTGAGCTCCCTATTTTTCTTTACAATTTTTTTTATTGTCAAGGTATCATCAATAAACGATCTACCTCTCCTACATATTGCCTACTTTTCTAGTTAAATTTCCTCTAATATCGTTCCTAGTCTATATATTTACAATTTTATAATATATTTGAATGTGTTTATTTAGCACGAAATGCATGTATGATTATTCCAGTTCTTTCTCTCATCTTTCTTCCAATACATATATCATAAGGGCTTTACGATAACCTGGCATTTTATTTTTTTCCCACCATCTGTTATTGTAGAGTATCAGTCTAGATTCGCTGATATGAGAAGCGTATTTGATAAGTTCTGTATTAATTCCATCATTTTTGTTTATGGCTTTCTCAAGATATTCCAATTCAATGCTATCGACACTTTTTCCCGTTGTTAGATACTTTATTCTGCCTTCTTGACTCTCCTTTGCCTTTGTTTTATTTTGTTCGAAGTTTCAGATAATATTTGAACCATTGGGAATTGATTATTACTTCTATTTTTTCGTCATATTTAGCTTTATTTATTTAGAATCTTTGTGTATTTTAATGCGATTTTGTCTGTCATCCAATACAGTTTCTACTTTTGACTGTTCAAATTCATATTTTATTTCCGTTATTAACTTATTCCTATATTCTTAAGTCTTATTAAGAAGTCATTCACTCACACTTTTATATTAAATCTTTCATGTCTTTGTTCCAACATTTTAATTTACTGCTTTCCTTTATATGTTTCTGTTTTTTGTTCATTCTTTATTTAAGTCTTGGCTCTACTCCATCTCACTTTTTCCCTGTAATATCTGTCTAGCTGATCCTGGTACATTTTACTAATGGATCTTTCCTTTATCACACAGGTTTTCCACTGTTTTTCTTTCTCACCATCCTCAAAAGTATTCTTTGTACATCTTGCGTTAATATTCAGATTTGCTACTAGCATAATATGATGACCTGTGTATAGTGCCGCCCCTCTACGAACCTTTACATCTTTAATTAATATGGCTATGACAAGGTATGAAGTAAACTATTAATGAGTGTTTCCCTCTCTTAGATCTTATTATTTCGTTAATTTTTGTTTACAATGAGAGTTCATCACTCGTAAAGTATTAAAACAATCAAATTCTCTCAAAAGATTCTCATTGTAATTTAAGTTTTCTCCGTTATTTGCCATAACAGTCTATTAGATTATTTCCTACTTTTCAGTTGATATCGCCTTTAACGATAAAGTAATCGTTCTCACATTTTTTTTTTTTTCATTCTAAAATATTGTTAATAAGTTCTTATGATTACTTTCGTCCTTCTTATGTATACTGACAAATCGTCATTCGACTCTGATGTTCTCCGATCTATCCATGCCTATAATTTCATTTTCTCCTTTAATTTCTTATTTTTTAAAATTGCTCTTTTTTCTCATGGATAAATAATGTATACTACATCGTATATTTATAACTGTATAGCCTCATAGGTCTACATTCCTTACCTGCAATACTCTTTTTGGTTTTTCAGTTGTTATTTAAGCTTCAAAACTGCATATTTTACCTTTGATGTCCAGTCTCTTTTCAGTTTGCTTCCATTATCTGTTAGTCCGGTCCTGGTATTCGAGGTATTAACAAGGTTTCTAATTTAGTAGAAGTTGCCTTACTACTTTACGAGTGCGGTGCTGGGTCATTTGCTGGGGGAGCTGCCATCTTTCTGCTTGCAGATCAGTCCACCTGGTAATTTTTCCTTTAGCATAGCTTTATTTCTCACCTGCAACATTACCGGCAAGAATAGCGAAACCTGGAGCTTAAGATCCCGCCGCTTCGCTCTGAGGATCGCTGTAGTCCTAAAAGCCCCGCCACGGCAATTTCCTTGAAAACAGATAAAACTAACTGATATTGTGAAATGCTTTCTCTCATATGTATAAGAATGGAAATCAGATGTCATCCAATTCGCATGCTTTTTCTACTTTTCAAGAAAGAAAAAGACAGCTGTTTCTCCAAGAAACAGGTTCGTCATTTTTACAGTTTGGCAGTTGATTCGACAATTTTATTTAGGAAATCTGGAAAAAATATATTCAATTGTTATGAATCTTTCTACCCACTCGAATCGATTTCTTAAAGGCCTCTCGGTTTCAAATGTTCCTTACTCCTTCAGGGTAACGACTTCTTGTTGAATATAATCCGATCGAAATTTGTTTCATTTTACTGGTTTCGTAGCTGTCGATAAACATAAGAAATATTCAATAAATGTACTTATAAATATAGTAGTAATAATAAGCTTACTACTGTGTCTACCAAATTAATAATACTAATAATTGAACGTTAGATGTCTTGGAATAGTTTTCCAATGATTAAAAAGTATGTGCGTTTCATCGTTTTAATTTAATTTAATTTAATCGCAATGGAGCACACGCTTCGGTGGCAATTTCCCTACACACCCATCTTACCCCTATCCTGCATCCATCTACATTTGCCATCTACAAATTTTAACTTTAAATTCTTTCAATGTTTTTGGTAAATTATTCATTATTTCCCATGGTAACTTATGCCAATCCCTGACACCCATACCTAAAAAAGAGACTCTTCCCACACCCTTGTGCCTGAAATCGAGTGCCAGGTTGTAGTCATGGTCATCTTTTCCCTTCCATGCACTACTTTTCATATCTACACCAATATCTTTCTATGACTCATCACCAGTATACGCCTTGTACATTCCCATGACCCTCTTCATCCTCCTCATGTCTATCATGAGCATGAAAATATACCACAATGCAATTGCTGCGATGTTTTAAGGAGGGGTACAAAAACTATACATGAAGTTTGCAGTTTTCTTCGCAACTGTAACGATGAAATAGTTTTATGAATATTTCTTGAGTGATATAATTTCATCACAATAGATGCGTACTACAAAAAAAAGGGCTGAAAACGTTGGATAGCTACCAATTATAACTCTGTTCGTCACGAATATCGTGAACCGTGGTAAAAAAACAAAAAAACTCAGTTTTTAATTCTAAACTGATACTGCAGCATAGATGACATGTAGTTATAAAGCGTCGTTTTCTGCCGCCAAAGTCTTTTCAAAAATCACTCTAAGCAAGAAGGAACCACTCAGACAAATTGAGTTAACGGAAGCACTTAAGCATCAGAAAAGGGGGCGTAACGACCAGTGCAATTATCGATCGCCTTGCCGACGTGCTAACTAACACAAGACGTCGGCGGGCCAGCAGCTATACATTTCAGTCTTAGCAGTTGGCAGCAATGCACGTTGTGTTTAACCAGCTGTAAGATATGCATCGTGGTATTGTCTTGATTTAAAGGATCTCCACAATATTCATTTAACTCTAAACGTTGTATCATTTAGATAAATACATAAACATACCTGCATTCTTCCATTCAATATGACAGCGGGATTACCAGCATTGTGTATATAAAATAAATGGATAAGTGCTGCGTAGAGGATCATTAATATGTGGCCACCACGAATAAAACCAGATGCAGCTTCGGTGATGAATTCGGTTTTCCTGCTGTCAAGTAAGCTTCTGTTATCTTCCGTAAATTAATTCGTAACCGGATGCTCATAGTCGAATTCGAAACAGCGTTTTTAATCAAATCAATAATTAAAGCACTTCCTACTAAAATAAGTAAAATAACATCCATAAACACTAAAAGTTTATTATGAAATTCATAGCTACGAATTCCATGAAAATCAGGTCAATATAAGACACCAGATATTTTCAAGAAAGTTTCCATTACGTACCACTTATATAAAGGTCGGATCGCACGTTTGAAGTGAAAATTAGCATTTACGTATTCGTCTGCCAGACTTACCTTCCTGAAATTTTCGCTTAAATTTCTCACGTTAAGTAGACTTAAACAAAACGAAACCCTAAATATAACGTCTTACAGAAGAGTGATGAATTAGAAACCGACGTTGATACCGTATCTGATCTCTGAAGGTAGACACACAATATGCTCAGCTATTCAGTACGCAACACGGACCGAAAATATTCGATAAAAAGCGGAATTTCTAATGTAACTTATGGAGCAACCAAAAATAAAATATTATAATGTGTTCTCGTCACATGAAATTGGAGCAGACAAGAGGGCCAGTAGGTGCTGATATTACCGCTGGAAACTTAGAATGTCATACACCAATGCCGACTGATAACGTTTTAATCTTGTATTAAATGTTTACTAAGACAGTGGCATAATTGTAGGTAACTGGTTTACTTGTATCTATTCGGACTTAGAAAAACCTTGTTTTTTATGGCTAAATTTTGCATCTGTTCAACCACGGTCAAAAGAAGTTGGCATTTTAGTCAATGATAACGTTGGTTAAGACTGTGTACCCATTTTTCTCAATCTATTTTTGCCATACAAACTCCTTGTTTTCTCAGCTCCGGGGTTCCTTACTCCCGTTAAAAGATACCTTCAAAGGCTAGGAGATAAGTCTGTATTAGCGAAAATTGAAGTCTCAATCGAGGGAAATGGTCCAAGCACACTGCCTTTATTTCCTAGAGGTGGATTGAGGACTTGAGTCCACTGAAGTTTAGAAACATGTTATATGCAACGCCAAAGTGGCACATGTTAAATTAAATTTTTAGTACCATTTGTCTTCATTTTAAGTGAGTAACACGATGAATCCAGTATCCTTATCACGTAAGACTCGGCCATAATTCTTGAATATAATTGAAAGCTTCTATAACTTTCTAAAATCTTTAGTTTCCAAATAAAAAGTTGCGCGTAGATAATACAGTTTGCATCGGAAGTTTATACAGTTAATTATTATTCCTGTTTGATTATTAGCCACAAAACGTTTTAAAATACAATGAGTCAAGACAGTTGTGGAATGTAAAAAAATATATATATTAAAATTATTCGCTCTTTTAAAACCTGAAAACATGTTTTAGGAAAGCTCTCATAACATGGCCATGTAAGTTTGTTATTATCAACTTGAGCTATGGATTATAAGGTTGACAGATAAAGTTCATACAATCCATGCAATATTCTGTTCGAGAGACTTATGTGGAAAAACCACATCAGTAATAAGCTAGTTAAATCCCACGGTCGTATCTCTAAATTATATTGTATTCTAAACAAGAAAAGCTTTCTGACAGCTGTAAGTGGTCTGTTACTCTAAAAATCATTAATCCGTCCTGCCATCTCGTGTGCTTTCTCCGTAAGATGCACCCTTTCCCCTTCCATACTTTGTGACATATATGCCACATAACCAGCCCTCCTCGATCACTATTATTTTCAAATTGCAAATATTTTGTTTTAAAGTGAATTATATTTTTTTGTTTTTTGGTATTAAAAATTTAAGTAGTAATAATGAAGCCTTGTTTCGGGCACTGGAGAATTCATCGTTGTTGCGGAGCGGGAAAGGACCGCACAGGGCAGTCTTCACTTAGCTACAATACAGTAGTCCGCGGGAAGTTATCGACAGAGTCAGTCGGTACATGTGAAGCGTGGCATAGGCCTGTAGGATGCTGAGGCACAAGCCTCCATTAGCATGAATGGATAGTATGAAGGTTTTTGAAAGATTGTGCATCTAAATTCATAGTAGTAAAAGACTTTATGAAGTTTTGTGTATTTGATTTATTCTGTGGCAAGATTCGTAATAAATGGAAGTAAGTGAATTTTCGCATGATTATTTGTAATAACAATAGTATCTATAATTGGAATTTGATAAAGAGAACAGTAATTAAGAGAGTAAGAAAGTAAATAAGTTTAGCGATACAGAGATAATTATGGCTATCTGTAAGAAGCGTGATAGGGATGTTGTATTTAACTACCACCGCAAGGAATAAGTGAAATGGTAGCTAATGTTCTAACTTAAAACAGCACAATATTTCTAAAACAAAATCATTGGAATGATTCTAAAAGAACCCTGGTTTGTGCATAACTCACAACCCCAAAGAGAAACTGGGCTTCAAAACTTACATCATGAAATTGACAAAAACCTTTCTACTAAACCTAAACTGGATTGCCCTCAGATAAAGCACTGCAAATAGTAATAGAAATCAAGAAACTGTTCACCATGTATGTATTTGCTGATCTGTAAGTGTTTCAGATAAAATAAATAACTATAAGAGAATAGAAGAATCGTGTTATTGAAATATTGATAATGCACGATCAGATATTATGCACGCTTATAAGACTGTAGGCTCCATAAAGATTTTAAGAGGGTAATAACACATGGCTATTAAGTGACATTTTAGATTATTCCAAACAACCAGTTGTTCCGGTAGATTTTTAAAAATAAAAAATAATAAAAAGCAATAACGAGATCAGTTTCTGTTGTCAAAAGTTAGCAATGCAGTTTTCCTTCATCTCAAACAGGATTTTTTTTACAATAAGTTAATGTCATACAGTGTGTGTTAGGTACTACTGATTTTTTCCACACTGTCGGAAATGGAAACTATATGATATGTGGCCCCAAGTGTCACAAAAAGAAGAGCATTGAATGATTAAAAATTGAAAGTTGTACATGGGATAGTATGCACATTAAGAGGATATTTACTATTCAAAATTGATATGATGTTTAGCTTATAATTTGTAAACATTGTGATGTAACAAGACAGTTTTTTGTCAACATGTTCTCGGTGACCAAATATGCCAAGGAGAAGAGTAACGAGCTTTTACGCCAAAATGTCTGGCTTAGAGAAAGGTTAGGTAATTGAGACGTTTGAAATGGGTGCATCATATGGTGAAATCTCGAAGTAATGGTCGTAGTGCAATGTCAGTACATAGTCTTGTTACAGAGTGGGCGCAGAAGTCTGTAGTACTACTACAGCTGACACCAGTCCACATAGAAGGACAACAGCACTTGAACAGGGCCAAATTCTGGGGGTGGTTGTTGCTGACAGGTGTGTGATATGCGTGGCGGGTATAGAGTCACCCCACGAACAATTGTAAAACGATAGCTTGAATCTGGGTTACACTCTTGGACCCCTATTAAGTGATTTCTATTGACCAGATTTCACAGCCAGCAACGTGTATGCACTCGTGAAAGCATACCAGTACGGCTGTGTTTAGTGACGACTCCCGATTCTTTCTGTGGCAAAGCTGTAATCCACAATATGTACGCAGGTTTAGTTGACCCACCCAGCTGCGATTTCAGAACGTCACACAGATCCACCCCCCAGTGTAATGGTTTGGGGGTAATCAGTTACGACTGCAGGACCGAGTTGTGTTGAAAGCACAATGACAACCCACCTGTATCTGGACCGGATGGTAAACACTGTTGCGATACCTTTCATGTCCACCATCCAAAAAGTTATCTTCCAACAGAATAATACCCGTCCTCATATTGCCGCCATCACAACACAAGCCTTTTGAGGGATCATGAGTATGGACAGGGCCGGCTTAAGGAATTTCGGGGCCCCCTGCGAAGTTTGATTTCGGGGCCCCCCTACTTCATTTCTAGATGTACTTTTGCCTACACTTTCGATATTAGGGACGCACTGAGGTTTCTCTAAATCTGTGTACAAACGGGCCAGCAGTTTATTCAGTATTAGCTGGACGGGACCAACTTCGCCGAGTCTTTGGTGCTTTATCAATGCATCTCATACGGATCTCCCAACTACTGTTACTTTCATTTCAAGCAAGCCCTGCTGCCCATTGTGTCAAATGAAATTATTTTTTTATTCAATTTTACAGATATTATTATATTTATAATACACTTTTTGTTTACGACATTTTTTTCTTGCCTTTCTTTGCCAGTACATATAGTTTTTTGGGGATGGAGACACGTGAGCAGGCATACACATTTTAATTCAATAACTTTTTATATGAAATGTCCAAAGATGAGTTTATTCGAACGAAATTAAATAAATTGCTAAAACAGGTTCAGAGCAATACACGTCTTTAAATATATAGGCATATTTTAATTACATCAGATACGACTTTCTCAAAACTGAATCTGATGAAAGACTTCTCCAGGAACTCCACGCTTCGGGAACGTCTATTGTGAACGCAGCTTGTTAACATTATGAATTTGTAGATTATTTATTTTAGGAGGAAAATTGTTCGTTAAGTAAGGATAAACTTTTAAGGGGATCGTGGGGGGCCCCCTCAAGCTTGGGGCCCCCCGCTACTGCAGTTCTTGCGGTAGCCTTAAACCGGCCCTGAGTTTGGATTGACCCGCATGGATTCCGCAGTTATATGGCAGCGAACATAAACTACGTGGCTCGGTCTGGAAGGGCGGGGGAGGGGGGGGGGGGGGGGGGAGGAAGGATTGGACAGAGAGCTACGCTCGGCTACGTGGAGGAGGGGTGGAGTCAGAGCTTTTTATTCATATTATTTGACACAGTTAAGTAAGTTACAGAACACACAACAGTATGTGAATATTTATTCCCGCATTTAGTTGTCTCCATATTTAGTTTAGATATCCTATATACTGGCAGAACCTCGCAGGTATCTGACTTGGAATCATAGCGTTGTGTTGCACGCGTCCGGCGCATTTGAACTAACCAGCAAGCGATGGCGCATTAAGATTCGGAAAACATATGGCATGCCAATGCTATACTCAAATCGCTTACAGATGTCACCCTGGATTTCCCAAGCAGTGACAGGTCGTACTGCTTTGATGGTTTGAAATAAAGCTGTTTTGATTAGGATCCCCTGCTTGTGACCACACCGATCGTTGATAAAATAACTCTAATTTGGTCCCGGCAAGAGAATTTCAGTGCAACTGTAATTATATTGCTCGCTGAAGTATCATTTCAAGTTCAAAGTCTGTTGTGAAGTAGCGCTGTAAAATAAACTTTAAGAGGCTTATCGAAAATGTTTTTCCAGCGATTTTTCATTATCCAGTGAGTTGTATAAATCTTTTAAGCAGATCAAAGAATCGTTGCCTGGCAATGTAGAAAGAAAAGTGACAAAACGGCAGCAAAATAAAACAAAAAAATACAGATCTTCTTAGTTTCTTACACGGTAGTTATGGTTTGTTCTATTTTATCAATGAAAGAAAAATGATGATTTAGATAAGGAGAATGATTTTAATAACATCTCAAAAATATAAGGATCCTGAGAAAGAGGTTTTTCTCAATAATTTATCATTTACAAAAGTGCCTAGAATATTTATAACTGTACTAAATTACGTAACGCAACTATTGGGAGATTTAATTAAATACGAAATAATTTTACCGATGTAAATTGTTCAGAGAAAACAGTAAAAAATGTATTCTGGAATTATTAGAGGAAAAAGCTACGTGCCACGGGGGAGAGCGGATTGAAGGGAGGCCAAAATGGAGCCACGTAGTTTGTGGACGCTCCGTGTTCCCAATAGAGCATGTCTGAGATGTCATGGGTAGACATATTAGGTAATATGGTCACCCAGCACACACTGACTGCACAAGTCGTGCAAGAATAGAGAGACATACACCAAGAAGATATCCAGACACTTAGTGATTCAATGGCGGCAATACAGCTGTAGCAAACCGTATGTATTCGTTGCTGAGTAATGAGTACATCGCCTGACCCGAAGTACCGAAACGTTATTAGTAGTATGCATGTCAGTTTGATTCGATAAACGAACAAATTCGACGCATAATGCGGGAATTGTAACAGTTCGCACAGGACTAAATGAATCTGAAAGAGAGAATAAACATTTCAACATGGCATAATCATACGGCGTCGCCTATATTAGGGAAATCTGATTTGAATTCGTTTCGTTACAAAGGAAAATGTGCAAGTACAAACATGTAGCGTGTTCATCATTTTAATATTATTTACTGTTAAGTGTTGATATTTTTGACGAGGTAAGTAATTTTGACAACATAAACAGTTATTTTATAGTTTTGTTTCACATTAGGTTTTACAGATCATAATTTGTAAATAGAAAATTTGGATTGATAATATGAGATGTTTATTTTTTATTTTATTTTTTATTAATCTTGGTGAAATTTAATTGATTTAAAATATTTATGAAATGAGTTTTTCTAAAATGCGATATTCTAATTTCTATTTTATTTTGCAGTACAAATTTTACGTAAACTTACTTTACTAAATGAACAATTTACTTAAACTTTAAAAAGTACGAACGAAGTTATCCCGTAAACCGTACGTGACGCGACTAGATACTAAGCTTCATACTAGTGCTCGATTGTGTCAAAAGTAACGAGCACCGAAACGATACGATAGTAACGACGTGGTCCCGTACGCGGCGTGACACGATACAATGCTTCATGCTAGCGCTCAATTGTACCAAAAGTAACAAGTAACGATGCGATAGTAACGTGTGCTGATTGGTTTAATAACGAATACATACGGGTATACAATTTCTCGTTACTTTTACAGCTCTAACCGGCAAGGATTTACGAATGTGTAGGTGCGTATGGTGAGCACACTTCTTACTGACACATGTATCTAATGGGAATAAACTTGGCAATTTCAATTTTTTATCATTGTCTTCTGGACATGACCCCTGACATATCTGCAAAGTTTCATAAATTTCCACTATTTCCGCCTGGTTGTATTACTTTCCATTTTCGCCAGTATATAAAATAAGTTGATCAGTAATAAATGTCTCTCAACAGCGAGGTCTTTGGAGACGGGAAAGGATGGGGGCAAGGAATGGGAAGGAATTCGGCCATGGCCTTTTTAAGGAAGCATCCCGGCATTTGCCTGGAGTGATTTGGGAAACCATGGAAAACACAAATCTGGATGCCTGGACGGGGATTCGAACCGCCATCCTCCCGAATGCGAGGCAGAACGCTATCCGTTACACCACCACGCTCGGTAAATAAAGTCAACAAGTTTCAAGAACAATCAATACCCTATTACAACACTAGATGAAGTTTGCTTGCAACACTTCGAACCTAATCACCGAGACGAAAACTTATTATATATATATATATATAAATATAAATATCTATCGGGAACATTTTATTTGTTACTGAAAGGGCAGATTTCAAAAATCGAATGGCAAATATTATATAAAAAATCGATTCCTGGCCATACAGTACGATTTCTCACAGTATACACGAATATTAATTTATTTTACCATCTAGAACGCCGGCATAGGTCTGTAGGCGGGACTGTACGAGATGGACGAACAACATTAAGTGGTGAAGATATTTATTTTATTTTATTTTGATTATGGTTTAACGCATCGTCGACATCGATGCCATTAGTGATAGGAAAGGACTGAAGGCAAGGAAGCGGAAGGAACGGCAGTGTCCTTTTGAAGAAACCATCCTGCCATTCGCCTGGAGTGATTTGGGGAAACCATGGAAAAAGCTAAAGCTGGATGGTCGAACAGGGATTCGAGCTCACCTCCTCCTGATAGGAAGCCAGAGTGCTACCGCTCATCTACCACGATGGATAAGTGGCAAGGGATGAATGGAGAGGCCACAGCTGATTTCTTGTCAGTATTCAGACGTGGTGATGGTACTGGCGTGTTGGCTCCGTTACATATTCCCGCGCCCAGCCTTTACAACCTCGTGACCCACATGCGGACCCCGCGCGCACAGCGGGGGGCAGATCACCCCTTTGCAGGATTTATTCAATCAACGGGCGCGACCCCTCATAAACACGAGCGGGGCTGCCCCAGCACGCACAAAGGGGCGGCTGGACAACACACTGCCGAGACGAGGGTCAGTGCAGATGACTCCCCAATTTATAGGGAACTGGGGGACACTCAATGCTTTATCTCCACGGGGCGACAACCGACAGTGTTATTTAAACGCTATCGCGTGCGGTTGCTGAGACAGTGAACCGGCGCGCAGGTTCCAATCCCCGGCCGGGCATCCAGATTTTGTTTTTCCCTGGTTTCCCCAAACCACTCCAGGCCAATGCCGGGATGCTTCCTTCAAAAGGCCATGGCCGAATTCCTTCCCTTTCCTTGTCCCCAGTCCCGTCCCGCCACTAATGACCTCGACGACGACGAAGCGTAAAGCCATAAGTGAAAATAAAATATTATGTTAATAGCAAAATAATTCTTACAAGTTTATAATGAAGAAAGAATGCAGCCAAATAGCTCCTTCGATAGTATATTCACGATGCGCATAAAAACACTAAGTGTAACCCAGAACAGCCACAAACAACAACTATACTTGCCTTAGGGGCTGCTACCAAGTATTTTGAGAAACTGTCTTATACACGTCCGGTATGAGTGTTAAAGTAATGGGCTTATCAATACAACAACGCAGGTAACTACGTTTTTGTCGATTAAGGGCATAATACTTCATAAATCTACGCCATCCTTAATTTTTAATTTAAAGTGAGTGTAATACTTCATGAATCTACGCCATCCTTAATTTTCAATTTACAGTGAGTGTAAGAGTGGTTCATTGTGATCCAGCCTAACACAAAACTATGCTTAAAGGAGTGTTCATTAAAGTATTATTGCCGTGAATTTTGTATTGAACGTTCTTTCCCACTTCTGTATCCTTAATATTTTCTGGTATTGTGTAGAGTCGTTTGGTGGCCATTTCGAGTGAATGACATGTTGAGTGCCTTTTATGGTCCGCACTTCCCCTCTTCCGCGGACATAAAATCTGTTTCAATACCAGTATATGAAAAATAAAATGTGTAAAACTTTAATAATATGAATAATTTTGTAACGATACATGAACTGAAGGAGTCCCCTATTGATCTCCAAACCATTTATTTTTAGCGTTTTGTCGACTTGTACGAAATTTTTTAAAAAATGTTCCCATTTTCGCATCCTCGATTTGATTTGGTTTTATGCCTAAAATACAAAAATTTTTGTTTGCACTCCTCTGTATTAGAAGCATTGTTATTGACACTGAACAAACATTTTAATATATACATACCAAAATTTGTAACGCTAGATGAGTAATATAACATAATAGAAGAAAATTTTGATAATATTCATACGAATCGAAGTAGTAATTTGACAATCTATGTCATCGGAGATAGTAGTGACATATCGATAAAGCAATATTTCAGGTAACAAGTATCCGATTGACGAGGAATTTCGTACAAAACATTTTCTGTCTATGATTTCAGTGTTACTAAGTTTTGTTACTTCTAGAGTTATTTAAAGCCCCAGTTATATAGCAGATCTTTTAAGGGTTTACCTGCAGACTCCGCTGGTGATGCACATATGTACACTCATTTTTGTATCTATTAAAAGGAAGTAGATTCATAATAGAGCTATTAATTACTATGGAACAAATGCCCCGGCGGCAATTTCTCTACACACCTACTTAAGATTCATACGCATTTTCAAGTATAATCTCCTTAAATACCTGAAGCATACCCATAAACGAAATCTTCCCTGCACTATCATGTCTGTAATTAAGTGCTAATTTTATCACTGTTCTTTCTTCCTTTCCATATACTGCCACAAAGTTTTTCCCCAATTCTTCCAACCTTATCGCCAGCACATGCCTTTCACATATTCAACATGTTCCTCAGCCGCATTTTATGCTCCAGTTATTCCAAACTCAGTTCAATTTTCACTTCAGTTACTGATTGCATCCCACTGATATAACTGATTATGTTTGAGATACCTCCAGCTCTTACGAACAAGTGTAAACTGTTCATTTTCCTAGTAACACCAAAGAACATTTCATGACATATTTTCGGCCATTATGAATACATATAGCATTTGCATAGCATACAGTCATCATCATCATTCTCCAGCTCCAGTCTCTCAGGTGCTGGTCGCGAGTGCTCTAGACTTCTTCCTGTCCACGGATAACTGATCTTCATGAGCACTCCTCCAGTCCAGTCCTATGTGTTTCAGATTCTCTTTGATTTGGTCTAGCCATTTTTTAAGCCTTCTCACACGTCTTTTCACTTTAATGTTCATATTAACTAGTACCACTGTGTAGTATACAGTATACTACACAAAATATATACTAATCTCTTTTATCCTTTTGCAGTTTGTTCGATTCTGATTTTGTATTGCATCATCAGAAATATGTATTTCAGACGTATGTTAAAAACGTTTTTGTACCAGGACATATTTTCTTGATATGCCTACGGAATGCAATGTGAGTCAGCATAATTACTGGAAAGTACACCTATGTTGTTACATGTATGGCCAACGGCCCCAGATGAAC
The DNA here is from genome assembly GCA_031002005.1 of Vandiemenella viatica. Classification (NCBI taxonomy): domain Eukaryota; kingdom Metazoa; phylum Arthropoda; class Insecta; order Orthoptera; family Morabidae; genus Vandiemenella; species Vandiemenella viatica. The sequence goes on from JARYHS010013630.1 coordinate 230,168,328, forward strand.
CAGGATAGGAAGGTGTGTTCACTGCCGTAGTCCTTCGTCAGGTGATGCTTCCAAGCTTCGGCGTTCACTGTGGAGACTGTAATACCAACTACAACATCCGGGGAAAATTTGAGTCGGCCTTATCCAGTATATTTAGAGTTAAATTTTAGACAGTTGTGTGTTATGTACAGTGTGTTGTTGGAGTTGTACGTCGGAGATGGAGAAAGTGAAACCGATTTTCGGCTCATTCAGGTCTGCTCTTGTATGCGAAATCAGAGTGGCAGCCAAGTAATTCGTTACAAGCAGATGAACGAATCACAATCAACAGAGACGCATGTCCTGACTCCATACGCTCTGCGTTTTATTTTTGGGATACAACTCAGAGGCCTTAGGACAATCTGACACCACCATCTCTTCTATCATCGGCTCTCGAACCAGTTAATCCAATGTCGGTCGCCAGGCGCCATCGTGATATCTCAACAACCTGAACCAGTGAGATAACTTCGTTCGGTGAGACACATGAAAAATTTCCACAATCTTGCCCAATGTTTTAAATTATTTACCTAGTTTGTAAGTCATTAAATTTCCGCTACCGTGCTCCATAAGACCTTTATAGCAACTAACTAGTAGTATAGCTAAAGAAACTCGTAAAACACACTCTGAATAAACTTAATTTACAACGTTGAAGCTGTTTTTATGAATATAGTATATAAAATCACAATTTTCCATAACTTTTAAAGAAATACAATATATACCAATTCTTATTAGGGTCCCGCCATTGACACTGATAGAACCCAAGATGGCTAAAGATGCCTGTTAGCCTCTCCCAATCAGTTTCCGATTTGGGGGTTTCCGCGTGGCCAGCGAACACAGTGACTAATTTGACGAAACACATTAAATATGCAACTGATCTACAACAAATCATAGAAAAAATTAAAATTAATGTTATAATTCGTTCTTTGGTTTTTATTTGAGAATTTTGACATAATTCCATATCTATCTGGTAGCCAATCTATGAAAAAGTAACCTCTCATTGGTTAAAACTTGTCAGAGATTTTTGTCCAACTGCGCAGGCTGGCAATAGTCCTTTAATTCGGTTGGGGAACGTACGGGGGAAGCAGAAATATTTTTATGAATGTGGGTTTAGGTGGATAGCAAACCATACGCAATCTTTGCAGATATTAATAAACATTTGTAAATAGTGGTGGAATTTAAAAGCTAATTTGAGGTGATAAACAGGATAAATATCAAATTTATAACTGCGTTTTTATGCTTTATGCATTCTCATCACTATTACAAATATTTTGTGGTTATTCATATCACTGGCAAACACATTAAAATTAAAGATTCAGTAATTACATAAATAAAGACGAATAACGTATGACGAGAAGAGACATTATAAATATCAGAAGGTGTATACTGGCTCTCACGATGGAAGTGAGATTAATATTGTTACAGTCTTATTTCGAGCTGTGAGGGATATTTTTATTTGAAATGCTGTCAAGGTAACTAAATTATAAACATGTGTCGGAGATAACTACACTAACGACAACAAAGATCGAATAATGATGTAACCTTTCTCCATTCTATGGCAGTGGTATTAATTACTGTTGCAATACTAAAAGCGGCCCTATCTTCTGGTATATTACGGTAAAATAGATATTTCCTCTAACATGTAAACGCAAAGTAAATGATCACCAACTATAGCTACAATTTAGCATTAACCTAGTGTTGCTTGGTCTTCTTTATATCCTGTTCTGTAAACAATTCGATTACGAAATGCAATTTAAGTTTCGTTGAATTCAAGAAAACGAGTTTTAATCATATCAGATAGAAAATGAGGCATCTTACCTTCATGCTACGTCGGGACGGTGAGAAATCAAGAAAAATTTGTCTGTTGGTCTGAAATATGTCTGTTGATCTATCCGTCTGTTCGGACGAACATGATTCGCACAAAAACTACTTGTTCAATTTTGATGGGATTTTAGACACATTACAATATGGTTCCAGAAGTAAAATAGGGTATGTTTCATTTTTATGTGACGTCCAGAACTTTGTAACGGTTTCTTCTGTTAGAAGACCGCTTAGAGCGATTAGATTTACTTACTTCCCCTAATCACACATAAATTAGGACTCAAAACCGAACGTCACTACAACTACTATAATCTTCCTTTGATCGCTTTCTCTGTTTTTTTTTTAATTTATTTATTTATTTAGCAGGTAGAGTACATTTCGAGTCCTCAATTTTATTTTAGACCACATCTAATTAAGGGTCTTTTGTTATAGTTTTATCATTTATGCTCTTTTTTATCTGTGACACGGTTCGAGTCCCCGTCCGGGCATCCAGATTTGGGTTTTCCATAGTTTCCCAAATCACTCCAGGCAAATGCCAGGATGCTTCCTTCAAGAGGCCATGGCCGAATTCCTTCCCATTCCTTGCCCCCCCCCCCAATCCTTTCCCGTCTCTAAAGACCTCGTTGTTAAGAGACGTTAAGCAGTTAAAAAAAAAATATCTGTGACAGTACAGTTTCTCTCACATATGTTCGTCCTTTTAACAGCTTAAAAATCCAAGTTCAAGCCGACATCGTTTATTTGGCTCATATCATGCCTTTTCCGTCTCTCTCTACTGTTTAATAACTACCCCTTTCTGTAGGGTCTACCACTACCACATTTACTCCTTGTTTTTCAAGGATCCTCTATCACAGTACTATTAGTATTGACTTAAGACAATTGTCATACATAATAAAATACATTTGTATTTTTAGTCATATTTCCAGCCTTCCAACCCTTACAACATAATAATTAAACATTCAGGCAGGAAACTGATCGAAATTTTATGGGTTTCAATTAATGTACAGCCTCTTGTTCCAGGAGTAAACTAAGACATATTTCATTTCGGTGAGACATTGTAAACCTGAGAAATTATTACAAAAGTGTCTGGAAATTAGTACCCTTTTACAGTCAAGTTACTTCTCACAACAGTAATGATTATCACGTTGAGTTATCACTCCAAAAACAACAGAATCTGCTCTAGGCGATTCCAAAATATCAATCCAACACAAGTCCGAAAATAAACTCGTTAAAGAATTAACGGCAAATTAACGAGCAATGGAGAGTGAAGAAGCTTTCATTTCACTTTTTCAACGTTGAAATTATTTACCTCATATCTAAAACTGAAACTGTTTATCCAAATTGTAACGATTCGCTAAGCTCCCTGTTACATATCACTTTTATTGTATATAAAGTAAAGGAATAGAATATTTTTCCATTTCTTGGGATATCCACTGTATGTTCGAAAGATGCGCGTGAAAGGGTGAAAGGCAAGGATTTTACGCTTCAGTGAAGGGCAGTCTGGCTGGCGCCTTTTGGGCAGAATGTTAAGAGGATTAGGGATTTCTGTCGGGCAGGCCGTAAACAGAATTCCTTCCTCCCGAAGGAGACATCGGCTCTCGAGGATTGCCGAAACTTAACGTGGCCAAGAGAAGCACAGAATCACATGACGTCAGATCGTCAGCCAATCACAGGGAACGTAGTACTAAGATTCGGGGAATTTTATGTTCTATGTCCTCTTCGAGCAACAAGAGGCGGAGTTAGAGTTTACCTCCGTGGCGGCAGAAAAAGACGAGGACACTTCCTTCATGACTTCCTTCCAGTCGGGATTCCAGCCAGGATCATTCCATTCCGGAGCCCAGACGAGTCACTGGCAACTTGGGGTCCATGTGTGCTGGGCTGACTTGTGTCCTGGAGACCATCTGAGGCGCACTTCTAACTTGCGACTTGCCGCGTACTGCTGACGTGGCCAGTTACGACGATCGACCAGGTGGTCACCTCCGCCCAGCGCTACCTGCTGTGGAACGGCAATGTGTTTCTACGAAGCCATTCAGCCTGCAACTCCCGTGAAACTGTACTGTACCCTTAAGCGCATCTGAGATAAAGATCCTTGCTCTGATCTGATAAAACCACTGAGCTAGACTGTGTAACTGTCGAATGACAGGTTAATCATTCGTGGCGTCCCAACCCATTAAAATTCATTACTGTTGGCTATCATCATAACTGGTAACATACTTTGCATTAGAATAATTGTGAGATTTTTAAAGTACAACTATACTTGTTTGCTTGCATTTAAAGGGCTCATTGTACGTCTGAGCGTTGCTTAGAAAATTGCACAACCTCTTGTTTATTAACATAATGGTATATACGCTCAGATTTGTAGATGCCATTGTAAAAATCTTTATTAAAATGTCTTTTTGTGACAGTTTTCAAATCCCAGAATCATCCAATTCTCATTTGAATAATTTACATTTTGATATTCAATTATAGTATCCTGTATAGCGTAAAATATTAAGAATTAATTAATAATTTCTCCCCCCCCCCCCCCTGGCGATACGCTACAAAATCAAACCACTCTCAGAAACCTAAGATGAATAGTAGTCCAAGAATTACTCATTACAGAATGGAATTTTAATATTGCTGTCTGGTATCCTGTAGCAACAAATTATTAACTGCTTCGATAAGGGCTAGTATGTTCCCACACGTTATGTGACACGTTGCTGAATTTTTAATCAAAATGTAACAGACTTGTAACAGCAGCTTGTTGGGGATAATTTAACGGCCATACAGTCGTATTTCCTGAATAACAGTTAAGCACATACGTACGTTTCCGAAAAAATATGATTAAAACCTGTATGTACTTCAATAGTTATGCTATGAAAGGACAGATATATATATTTCTTCTTCAGTCCTGAAATTCAGAGAGGGATCAAAGCTTTGAGGCAAGCTTTGCAGATCAATCCTTCGCCTTCATTTTGTTTCAATCAGCGTGTACAAACTGTCTAAAATTGAAATTCCTGTACAGTTTATCTACAGCAGTGCCTCAAGAATGAAAATAATGTTTCTAACACATTTGGTATTATACTCTTCATAGAAAAACAAGCAAATGGGGTTAATAATACGATTTCTATTACTACGACGAAATGAGTAATGTGAAGAGCCACTTCACGCCGAAGTCCCACTAGACTACTTAAAAGACCGCACAGCTAATATAAATACTGTTTACTTCCAAAAACTCAATTAAAAGTACAATTCAGAAGTCAAACATCATTTTTTTTTTTTTTCGATGACGAGTATCACTACTTACGAATTAAGTATTGGTGCAATTACACTGGTTACTATTACTCTTATCAATAAAACAAGCAAAAAAGAAAAGACTCAGTTATTGCTTTGTAGTATACGTGTCAGTGAGATCTGGTTTGAAATGCCCCAGGTTATCTTTCACCGCATCTCCCACGGATAAAAGTTAGACACTTCTTCACTGACACGGCCGTAGCGCCCCCGGATTCCGGTCTATTGACAGATAAATTTCTGTGTATCGAGTCGTCCTTCTTTGTTTCCTCTGCGAACCGAGAAACACGGCCTCTGGCGGACAAGGGGTCTTGCCGGGCTGTTACGCATAGCCCACAGAAAGGCCGATACAGTTTTTCCTCGTCCCTGCTGTCGAATGTGATTGTTCCAATAATACTTTATTTCCTGCCGCTGGATAGGCTACTTAGAGACGTGAGCAATAAAAGCGACCGGCTCTCCGCAGTATAGTGCAGAGGACGGGCAAAAAGCTGCCGCAATGGACCGGAAACCGGCCGCCCGCGCGGATATAATTCCGACTGGATCGCCCGCGCTAACTCACTCTAATGGAACGCGGGCGGTAATAAGCACACCAACAGCCGCATCGCTAAGCTTAATTATTTAAATTACGCCCAGGGTAGCGGCTACCTCGTATTTGCCTGTGTCGCGTGCCGCGAAACACATAGCTAATTAATGAAACCACAAACGCCCTACTTCAACATTTGGTTACAATCTCGTCCCAAAGAAAATTGAGATGAAAAATTACTACATACACCTATGCTACGTGTAAACACAAAATTTACCGGCAGCGAAGCAAATTATTTTTCTCCGATCAGTTACAAGGAAGAAATTCTTAAGCTGACTATCACCTATCGTCTCAAGACATTATTCACATTCAAATTAACATATTACTGACATTAAGTTTTTTGTTTTTTTGTTTTTTGTTTTGTTTTTTTTTGCACGAGGAGACTGGCGAATTATTCCGCATGTTATATCCCGACTTCTGTAATAACACCCCTCTACCGGTATATATATATATATATATATAATAATACTTGATTGAAGTTAGAAAATTGTAATCGTTTACAGAATGTGATAATTGTAGTATTTCTTTAGCTCCAGTTTAAATGATATGCTATGTGTAGTACATATGAATTCATTTATTGCAGCACAAGCATACAGGTATTATAGATCACACAATAAGAAAAGTAATTAATTTTGCGTTATGAATGATAGTAATGCAGATAAACGAAATTAATCGATACCAAGTTTGATATTAAACTTGGCTTACAAAACACTAATTCAGCCTTTAAAGTGGCTAGCTTGCTCTCAGTTTTTAGATCATCCATTTATACGATTTTTATGGCGTTATTTGTAAAATATAGCGAAATTTCATTTTTGCTACTGGCTATACTATCATAAAGCATTGTTATTTTCACTTGAGGTGTTTCACCTAGCTGCAATGTAAGTTTATATTGTGAGAGAGATATTTTCTTTCTTTACTCATATTGTGTGCGTTTATTTCCTTTGAAATGCTCACAAATGTGATAAAGTTTCTAACAATTTCTGCTTTGTTTTGGTGAAGTGACATTCTCTTCTCAGAAGTGACTGATTAAACAACTACTACAAACAGCCGTTTTTCATATTTTAAATACGATATCCACTTTTGGGTCAGCGGAACACATGACATGCGCAAATTTGAGGAAACCAACTTATTCCGTAGAAGTGCTAGAGGACTGTGGCAGACGGGCGGACAGAGGAACAGATGTACCGAAAGCGGAGCGTCAGAAATAGGAACTATTTCTCGTCGAATATGTAACTCTAAAATGACCGAGTATGGACCAGAATGTATCGGATTTTCGATGTCTTAAAATATTTGCAACCAAACTGTTATTTTTCTCAAGGAGTATATAACATAGAGTCAGTGTATTGAATAGGAGGGATTTGCGTTGAAAAAAAAGACATGTAAATTACTCTCTTTAGGTTACTATTTGGAAAAATGAAAACTTATTATTTAAATATGAACACTACTCGCACCTGAAATACTACTGACTGCGATTCATAAAAAAGCGTCTCAGCAGCATTACGGTTCACATAATAAATTAAAACTAAACAGAGATAAGGAATCGTGTGGTGCAACGAATTTCTATGTTCCGAACATCTTTTTGGTTTTTATGAAAATTTATTCGACTTTAGAACGCTACGATACATAAGTTTCTCTATCTTTTAACGTTTCAGCTTCCTGGTACAACAATTAAACGTCCCCGCAAAATTAACAAGGTAACTAATAATCATCTACAAATATGTAACAACGTCATAGAATACAAGGATTGAGTCGGGATAATCTTAAAGAAACTAACCTTCAATTGAATTCTTAAACCAAATCTTCTTACAATTTAAGATCTTCCGAACAAAATTCAAGTGAATATTTTTAATGAAATTATTTTAAATCGTGAAACAATGTAACATTGCCTAATTAGGTCATAAATGTTTGTCGAGTTTAGAGCAATAAGACTATTAGATGACACTAGAGAACAAGGTGTTGTGGGTCATATTACGTCTTGCAGTTAACAATGGTAGACGATATTAGATTACCGTATTATTAAAGGCCGGTGCCTGATGAGTAGATACAGTGGACGCATCCATTGCGTCTAGTTGACAGTGACTTGAATTCAGCAGCTACAGCAGTGACTCGCTGAATGGCTAGCATACGGCGTCGGAAGAACACAGCAAGTGTTCTCTGCGAAACAGCTGACACTGGAAGTGCTAGTGTGCTAGCGAGCACTGTCGTCGTAGATGATTGCACCGGAAGCAGCAGTGTGGAAGCGCAACCTTACACTTCAAACCATCACACCAATGGTACTGTTGCTTAATCGAGCACTCTTTCCATCGACTATCGTGCCTAAGCAAGACTTCTTACCGTTGACAATAACACCAGAATCCCCCACTCTCGTTTTTCTTATTCCGGGGAAAACTCTCTCAGCAATCCCCACTGCACATCCGCCAGTCACATGCTTCAGGAACTAGCAAACAGTCATGATTATCCATGGAAAATAGTAAAGTACAAGCATTCGCTTATTAATAACAAACTCCTGTTACCTCACTGGCTAGTATAATTTCCTCACTCTTCTCTTACAAACATAAATTGAAATGACGCCGGCTTTTAACTTGAAAGAAATGAGCCACACACCTGGATTTCGTGGTAACACTGTTTGTCGATGCAAACATTACACATTCCCTGCGCGCGAATGTTTCAAATGAACTGACTTTTCTTCTAGTTGCGGCCCCAAATATTTAACTCTCGACAGGCTAAAACCGTTGACTTATTCAGTGGGCCAGGAATGCAGATACAATCTCCATTAGGCACGGTAGTCAATGCTTCGTCTAGAGACGCGTACCTAGCTTGTAATTAGACGAGATGAGTTCTGCAGTTTGATGAGTCCACCCTTTGAAGTATCTTCTCGGAAGAACGGCTGCCCAGGAAACTTGCCTCGCTCGTGGAGGGCAGAGTCTGTTCTTGAGAATACCTAAAATATCTCTTTTAACATTATTTAATAAATTCTACAATATCGTCAATGTCCTGACATATTGCAGCCTTAATTCTACATTTGTGATTCTCACGGATTTCTTCGAGAGCGGTATGCTTTTAGATATTGATTGATATAACCGAATAAGACGCTGCGTCAGGTATTCAGACGTCTGTGTTTTCGGTTTTTTAATACATTTTCCGAAAACATGTTCTAAAATTCATCGCAGTTAGAGCTATAATCTGATTGATTCTATAATAAAAATAATCACCCTTAAAGCAACTTAAATTATACCCTACCATTTTTTTACTAACAAAAGGTAGCAGCTTTATTGCTCGTGCTGTAATTCAAATGTGGATAATTCGAATTTCATGTTCTTCAACTTCAGCGGCAAAATATTGTTCTGATATGCTGTTGAGTGTAAGATTGTAATCATAGCCTATCCCGTTGTTTATACATTTTATTTTATATAAATTTACGTAAGAAATTGAAGTTATTAGCACAGATGAATGGTGGGTAATGCGTTTTTATTGTATAAGAGTCGACGACAACTTATTATTAACAACTAGTGTAAGCCAGTGACCGGTTTTTGCGTCTCTTCACGGGTCTAAAATAGTTCCGGTTTTTAGGATGAAAGATTATGACAGGTTGACCTCATTTTACCAAATATAAACTTAACCTGTGTTTCAGGATGAATAAAATCTCTGAGCTTCAAGAACTCAGAAACATTAATAAAGGTAGGTATTAAACACGAACAAGGACGATAGCGCAATCGTATAATTACTTAAATACAAATTTGCTTTTATTTGACTTGTATTTGACAGTTAAAGTTCATTCTGTAAAATTTTAAAAATTCCTGTTTGCTTCAAAAGCATCACATCGTTTTTTATTGAAATTAGAAAAACACTCGTAATCATTGGTCATAGTATCTGTAAAAACCAGAGAGAGAACTTAATACACATTCCATATTATTAAACAATTAAGCAACTCCGAAGAAATGAATTGCCAGAATAGTTGATTCGGTAACATATTTGGTCAGATGTCCACTTAAAATAAACTAATAACTCACGTACAGCTAACATGAAGAAAGACCATTAACGAAAGTTTCAGTAAAATACCTAAAACATCAAATAAACCGCAATGCATAAACTTTGGTCAAGCAACAACATTAGTGAAAGTTTTAATTAAATTGAAATTTATCCTAAGCCGGAATGACAGATGTCATTCGTGGTTATAGCATAGATCATGAGTAAATTAATTTTTTTATGTTGCTTCCATTAGCAACATGTTTTTTTCAGATGTTAAGTTTATCGATATTTTTTTAACTATGAAATGCTACTAAAAGCAAACTTAATGAATGTATTATGGCAATTAATTTGGTAGCAGTTGCTTTGCAATAAATTGTGGACATAACCACGAACTTCTTCTAATGGTAACTCTGGTCGCTGTTTTGCAAGCGAAGGCTGACACGTGACACCGTTCTCTAGCGAATAGCAATCGAGGTGGTTGAATGAGTGAGTTTACGAAATTATATAGTAGATAATGATATCAGCACTTTTAATCGACAAACAGAAAATCGATTTCGTTTATTGGTAGTCATACCATTACAGTAAAAAATTTAATCAAACTCATGTTGTATGATATGAACTACATAGTCATTTGGGAAATACTTCTTGTTTATTGCTATCACGTAAGGACTGTTTGGACGATAAGTAAATAGTGAACGAAATCCAGTTTTCAGAAATACAACCAAACTGTAAGCTGGTTTGATCCGGTGAACTAGTACTACTGTAAGGACATGATTCTGGTAGAGGGTTGCGGAGATCGTACATGAACCAAGCTGATCAAAGGATACCATCACACACGATGCCTTGGTCTTACCAATGAATCCTAGCAGCTTAGCCTTGAATCCGATGAACCAATTGTTAATACCAGAGTTGGTTTGTTGGAATTTTATAGGTACAGCGGGCAAATACTAGCAATTAAATTAAGGTTTTTGTTCATAATTTCGGTCACTGTAAAAATGTAAAGCATCCCATTAGCAACCAGATTATTATTAATAATATCAATCATAATCACAACCAGGAATAATTTTCTCACGGGGAAAATATTTTTTTTAATATAGTTATTTCAGTGTAAAAGCTCGTGAGGGAAGTATTGAACAGGTTTCTTTTCCTTTTTCAAAAAAAGAAAAGAAAAGAAGAAGGAAAATGTGTACATAGAAAGCAAAATTATAACTAAAAATCTTGACTATAGTGTGAGTAGTAACATAAAACAGCGTGAATGGCAAAGTTTGTTCAAAGATCATAGCAACATGCAACCGTAATCGTCGGTACAGTCCACTCTGAGCGGTAAACTAGTGCGGGTCGTGGCTCGCGTGTACAGAGTCGATTAGTAAGTAATTAGTAAGCAGCAATCGACATACTGTTACGCGAAGAATATCACTAGAGATTTTGGCTTATCCGCTAATACCGGATGTCAGCCCACTCTGGCCGCCATGCAGAGCTAATCATTTGATCGGCACTATAATCTTTGTATGTAAAGGGGTCAGTTGTTGGAATATATTACTCAGGGAAGTGCTGAACAGTTTACGAACACTGAAAGAATTTAAAATTAAAATTCTTAAAGGGCAAAAGTAGGCGTGTGGGAAATTGCACTCAAAGAATTTAAGATAAAAAGCAAGAAATTCGAGAAACAGGTGAGTATAGAAATTGCCACAGCAGCATGTGCTCCATTACAGTTAGGAGAAATCTTTTTTATATTAAACTCTTGTTCATCAAATTTCTGAAGTGTAAATTTCACTGTTAACCAGTCAAGACGTGGCTATGTTTCAATGTTTAGTTATTCGGTCCAAAAAAAATTACATACAGTCATACAAAAGTTCGCATTCCCGATGATTCGAAAATACTGAAAAATAAAAAAAATAGCTTCTTTGAATCTTGAAGTCTATTTGTTACTTTTATTACATGGACAGGGTAAAAGTAGTAATAATTTTTTTTTTTTAGTTTTTAGTTTTCTTTTCCACATTATCAAGTTTAACAATTTGACATTTATTCATGTAATGAAAGCACAAAGGTGAAATGTTGATACTTTACATGCATCGTACATTGTATACACACCAGCAAAAAACTACGCAAAATACACTTATTATCTAACCAAGAAAATCTCATATTTACGGGTGACTAAATTATATCAAAACAAGGCCAACATAACATGATAGCCCTTGCTGTTTCATCAGAATTAAACCTAAGTCTAACATCAGTGGTCTATCAGCATATTAGATATGTTGTAACAAATTCATATTGTTCCAATCTCATAAAAACAAATCACTTTAACTTTACAACACTTACAGGTCCAGAGCAACCGAGAAAATTCTTATCTTTCAGATTTTCTTACCAGGTCGTCTATCGCAGTGAAGTACAATGAAATCAGAATGATACTATGTTATACACTACTGTTTGTGAAAATTGCAACACCGAGAAGAAATGGTCTGAATTATTTTAAAATATCGGAGGATGTGTAGGAGTGGAACCATAATAAGTATTAATATTGCGCCCACGTAGGCTCTCTTTTGTGTGACAGGGTAGGCCTGTGTTATACCACGCTTAATCGGAGCAGAGCGTCAAACGGAGTAAAAACTTGTAAGCAAGTGCAGGTATGTCTTTTCGACGTCAAAGGATATTTTTTTGTTTGTTTCTTAATTGGCTTTCAACATCTTCGGCCATACAGCCAGGTCAATAGTAATATATGTCGCTTAGTGCTTTCAGTTTCTCTGTTATGAATTTTAACCAGTTAATTAGACACACCACAGGACGGACATGACATTCACAGACACAACACTTAAACACGCATGCCCGCGGCCGGATTCGAACCGCCGTCCTTCGGCACGCGGAGCACTCTAGCCCTTACGCTACCGTGGCCGACAACGTCAAAGCATACAATGTCAGCTTGTGAGTTCGAACGTAGCAGAATGATTGGTCTGCGGTAAACGACTTTGTTGTACCGTGACATTGTGCGGCGTACAGCGCACGGTGCTACGAAAGCTAAGCGAGTGTGGAACCAATGGACAGAAAAGAGTTGTGCACAACGATGAGCGAGTACTGAATCACACAATGCTGCCAAAGGGCGGGTTGACCGTAATCTTGTCCGCATGGCCGTAACCGACAGACCAGCTTCGTCTACACTGTTGGGTCGATGTTGGAGCTCTGCAGCGAGTGTGGACGAGTCTACGTAAATGGTTCCACACCGCTGCTGAGGGCTTGAAATGATTAAAATAAAATCATTACATTAACCTTATATTTAAAATAAAGAGCACTAATATTTTTGTAGCTGCTAAACAGTGACAGGAATTTGGACAGCAGGCACGCACCCCAAGCAATAGGTCGGTATTAGGTCATTGTCTCCGTGTCAGCTAAGTGTTTCAGACAGCAGGAGGTTTTTCCTGGCCAGGGGCATCCTTCTGCGTATCGCCGGGACGCAGCTATTGAATGTGAACGTTGGTCGGCATAGTTCAGACAAGTAAAACTTTTGTGAAGTAAATCGAGCAACGGAGAGTTTTGGTTAGGGTGTGCCACGAATGCAAAGCAACGTCTATGGGTTTTTTTTTTTTTTGTGAAAACCAACGGAAAGCCCTGTGCAGGCTGGAGGGAGTGAGAGGACGATTATTCGGACAGGCGGAGACACGGCCGTGACTTGGCTCGCCCCAGAGTGGCTGAAGGGGAGCCAGCGGTTTATTGCGGCAGTCAGTGAAGTCTGCCTAATCAGTTATGAGTGTTCTTGGATGGTAACCTTCATACATCGCGGCTTGTGGATGTGTGATCCGTGTGTAATCAGATGAACCTGTGGTGCTGAGTGACTACAAAAAAAAAATCAAGGAAAATATCCTTTATAAACTCACAAACTGCATTACACTTCCGTTTCGGTTGAACCTGAAACGGCTCTGGCAGGAAGACTTGCATAGATAAAGAAAATCTTCAACGTTCTTCATAATTTCAAGCTGAGGCCCTATTTAATTAAAATTTACATGTCTTAAATTTTAGAATTTCCAATCATGAACGTAGAGGTTTTTTAAAAAATAATTTCTTAAATTTGCCATTTTCTTTAATAAAGGATAAATTGTGAAATCTCAAATATGCTTTTCGTAAACGCAAAGAAATCCATTCAAGAATATTTAATTATAAAATCATATTAAATTTAAATTTAATATAATAATTAACTTCATCTCATAATCTAATTTTTTTCTATTTTTTGATTTATTATTTCATTTCACAAAATGACAGTTGTATTAAGCGTTCACTTTCGCTTGACCGTCGCATTTCTCACCCCAAAACACCTTCTGTGCGACCATCGACCTTGGGCTACCTCTGTCTATTTGTTGCGAAATAATCGCAGGAACACTTAGTTATGTTAAGTTGTGCAAGAAAACGCGAGAGCGTGGGCGTTGGAAGCGCCGTAAGCGATGCATGACCGGGGGGCGTGAGATATCTGTAGGAAAGCGATATTCAGTAAACAGAGGCAACGTGATAACTGAAACAGTAGAGAAAGCCAGATGGCCGGGCAGGGACGATAAGAGTCACATGTTTACGCCACATATTTTACAGCAGCAGAGGATTCCATTTCAGCCTACGTGACAAGACTAGGACTGATGCAAGAACGAAGAATGCGTAACTAATGCCACAGAATATTCTAGAATGTTGAGAGGACAAATAATGTCGTCATTTAGAGATATAAAAGGGGGGGTGGTCTAGCCACCGAGAGGCAGAGTAGGGTCAGCCAGAGTGCAGAGCTGAGGCTACGTGTAGCAGTGTAGGGCAGACTAATGCAGGGCCTAGTCACCGTTGTCAGGAGTTTGACTCCAGTCAGCGACGCCAGAAGTTAGACTAGGACTTAGGCCACTGGGATCTATGGACGATAGTTGTAGGGAAAATAAGTTGGTAAATCCGTATGGGAAATATTTCTCCTATCGTTCTTATTTAAAGATTATGAAGAGGATCAAGCTCCTGTTAATGGAATTCAGTGAGTTGGAGATGTTAGAAGAATAATTTTTGAAGTCGCGCACCTCCCATAAGTCTTTTATGAATTAAGTCGGGTTCCGTGAGCTGTAGGTTTGTTTCCTCACATCCTTGTTTATTTCTCAAACCACTTTCCACACCGAGTTCCCAAGTTTGAAAATCGTTACTTCACTTACATTCAGACTTCCAACAACAGAACGGAAGTCTAGCTCCCAACTTCCGAACCGCTCGCGGAAGTAAAATACCCAACCAGACGCAACATAGACTAAAAATTTGGTGTCAGGTGTGGGGTTTTGGCCAGGATAGCCACTGTAAGATACGACTTGACCACAGTTAGCCAGGGTTGGCCAAAGGTCAGCATAGCATCAGCGGTGGCCTATACCTCCACAAATTTGAGGAATAGGTGTGGGTACTTCTGTAGAACTCAGCCCGAAGTCAAAGTAAGACCGACGGCTTTGAGAACGAAGCCAACTTAGGGAGGTAACGCAGAAGATAGGAGTCGAACGAAGAAGAGGATCCATTGGTCGATACCGAGAGGGTCCCTCATACTGCAGAATATCGACCAGGGTCACTCGACAGCAGAGAAAACCTGCCAGCAGCATCCACGAGGTCAACGAGGGTTGACAATAGCAGCCGCAACGCAGTCGAGGTCAACGAGGGTCGACAATAGCAGCCGCGACGCAGCCGAGTGCAGCCGCGACGCAGCCGAAGTCAGCGCGACGCAGCCGAAGTCAGCAGGACGAACCGCAGCCAGTAGCCATCCGCCGCAGTCGTCAGCCGCAGTCGTCAGCCAGTAGCCGTCAGCTGTAGCCGCCAGCAGCCAGCCGCCGCCAGCAGCCAGCCGCCAACGAGCCACAGTTGCAGCAGCCAGGAGGGCGTCACCCTCCATCCCCACGCAATAGTTAATTTCAGCAGGTGAGAGCGCAAAAAGCAACATGCCTAACGAAGCTGTATCAGGTAGCCAGGGTGCGCAGTCATCACCTAGGGCAGCATATTAGTTTAAATGAGGTTATCAAATTAATCCCTCATTCTTTCGATGGTGATAAGTCGCACCTTAATGAGTTTTTGGATAATTGGCGATAGTGCATTTGAACTGGTAGCGCCAGAGCAGCACGACATTTTATTAAAATTTGTAAAGGCTCGTATAGTAGGGACGCCCCGTAGCAAATTGCTCGTCCGAGATTTGACCACCACTTGGCCGGCAGTTCGCGCAATTTAGTTGAAAATTATGGGTGCAAAAGGACGCTTAGATTTTTATGCCTGCAAAATGTTTGCCAGTAGGCAAGAGTCATGGGAAAGCATAGCGCAATGGGGTTCGCGCATAGATGCCCTCCAACACCAGTTCAGGGAGGCAATAAAAAGATGTCATGGCAGAAACCGAGCTAGCGGGTAGTATAGCTCTTGTGCTCAAGTTAGGAAGGGCGGTCTTCATCCAGGGGTTGTATGATGACCGAATAAAAACAATAGTAAGGGCTAGGGGAGAAACCATAACCCTATCAGAAGCCGTAGAAATAGCAGCTACAGAAGAGAGCGCGATAGCTTCCGCGAAGGAAAAGCCGATATCGCGACAACCATTCAG
Source organism: Vandiemenella viatica (assembly GCA_031002005.1). Taxonomy (NCBI): domain Eukaryota; kingdom Metazoa; phylum Arthropoda; class Insecta; order Orthoptera; family Morabidae; genus Vandiemenella; species Vandiemenella viatica. The sequence continues at coordinate 230,184,542 of JARYHS010013630.1, forward strand.
GGCGCCTAAGGTAGAAAAAAGTAGAGAAGGAACCTGTTTCAATTGTGGAAAGTCCGGGCATGCAGCCAGAAATTGTCAGGTTCAGAGACGAATTAGAGTAGTGGAAACAACAAAGGAAGTAAACAAGTTTCCAAGTAACGCACTCGAAAAGAGAGTGATGAAATTGGAGAAAGAAAATGCCATTAGAATAGGAAAAACACAGATAGGATTCGGGAAACACTCTAGAGATAGAGCGTACAAATCCTACTAAAGCTAACGCATCGGGCATAAGAGTAAATGAAGTTATATGCTTCAAATGTAACGGAAAAGGGCATTACGCTCGAGAGTGCCGTGAAAATACCAGGGTAGTGAGAAAAAGATAATAGACCGGTAAACTGCTAAGTGGCGTAATGAGGCAGTCACATTGCGCCAGGCCCCAAAAAGTATATATAGTAGACTGCACAAATAAGAATGAATTTGTAGTGATGCAATGTGATGGAGCAAAGCGTAATCGGGTGAAGTTCTTGGTGGACAGTGGGGCACAATTGAGCTTAATAAAAGGAGACAGCATAAAAAGGGCAGTGAAAAGTAATACTAAAGAAAAAGTTAAAATTAAGGGTATTAGTAACAATGCTGTACAAACCAAAGCTTCTGTGGTAATAGAGTTACAAGCCGCGAAGGGTTTGACGCTAAAGCAGAAATTTCATGTAATTGATGCAAACATAGATTTGCCGTTTGAGGGCCTGTTGGGAAGGGACTTCCTAGCAAAAACAAGGCCGTGATAGATTACGGGAACAAGACTATTGAAATTCGCGGGAGGCGAATTAGGTTGCAAACAGCGCAAGAAGGGCCATATCTAACGCAACTAGGATGCGTTGTAGTGAAGCTTGTGCCGTTGGATTGCCTCACCAACCCACAAGAGTGTAGGTGTTGCAAGGATTGCTACACCTAGTAGTGTTTGTCCGTCCACTAATGGAGCTGTGCGATGTGACAAGAAAGGCGTCGTAAGATTACGACACGAAAAGAAATTTGTCCACCCGCTAACGGACCTGCGGGTCAACGGAAGATTTCCGAGGGCAGTAGGAGCCGCTTCGGAAACAATAGGCCCTGTGAACAAGCGGGGTGATGTTCGTCAGTCCACTAACGGAATTGTGCGACGCGACGAACGGTTCTCGAGGGCAGTAGGGACTGACTCGAAGATGGGAGGCCCTGTGAGGGGGTAATAATGTAATGAAGGCGGAAGAGTCCGATTCATTAGCAGTAAAAACTGCGTGGCATAAGAACGCGAAGGAGCGAACTTACGCGGAGGTGGTGCAATCCGCGAGGTCAAAGGCTATCCCGATCGCTAGAAAAGAGAGTAAATATAGTACTCAACAGGGAGCAGAAGCCAGGAAGGCTCAAGGCTCCGAGATAAGAATAGGCCCGCGCGAAGAAAAGATTGTGAAGGTGCGAATTGCGTTGAGGGATGTATCGGAGGCGATCATCCCGAAACAGGAGTTACAACCAGGTCTATACATGCCCGAAGCTTTAGTGTCCGTAAGAAACGGAATGTGCATAACGAGTATGTTAAATACCACAGAAAAAGAAGTTAAGTTAAAGAATCCCCTAATAACAGCAGAAAAACTGCCCGAGTCCAAGGAAATATGCGTAAGGCACATTAAGAAGGAACGATCAGAGAATAAATCGCGACTAACCAAGTTAAAGGAAAATCTCCGAGTAGATCATTTAAATGGGGAAGAGCAGAAAGCACTTCTAGAAATATGTGCAGCATATAATGATGTCTTCCATCTGCCTGGAGACAGATTAGGGTATACAGAGGCAACTAGACATAAAATTAAGCTTTTTCCCGAGGCAGAAGGAAAGATAATTCGGTTAAGGCCCTACCGAATACCCGAGGCGCAAAAAGAGATTTTGCAAGGAGAAATAAATAAGTTGCTACAAGATGACATAGTGATACCCAGTGATAGTGCATGGAATTCACCGGTACTAATAATTCCAAAGAAAATGGACGCAAGTGGGAAGCAGAAATGGCGCGTAGTGATAGACTACAGGAAGTTAAATGATCTGACAGTAAATAATGTGTTCCCATACCGAGGATTGATGAAATACTAGATGGGCTCGGTAAAGCAAAGTATTTCTCAACGTTAGATTTAGCGAAAGGGTACTATCAGGTACTGATAGATGAACAGGACCAAGAGAAAACAGCTTTTAGCACCCCTTATGGACATTATGAATTCAAAAGAATGCCTATGGGATTAAAAACGGCACCAAATACCTTCCAAAAATTGATGAATTCTGTGTTAACAGGACTACAAGGTGAGAAAGTATTTATCTACTTAGATGACATCATCGTGTTTGGGTCGTCGTTAGAGGAACATAATGCGAGGTTAGAGGATGTTTTTCAAAGATTACGAAATTATAACCTCAAATTACAAGTAGATAAGTGCGAATTTCTGCGTAAAGAAGTTACATTCTTGGGACATATACTCACCAAGGAAGGATTAAAACCCGATCAAAAAAAGGTAGAAGCCGTACAACAATACCCACAACCACGTAATACCACTCAGCTAAAGGCATTCTTGGGGTTAAGTGGATACTATCGGCGATTCATAAGTAATTATAGCAAGATAGCTAAGCCGTTATATGAATTATTAAAGAAGGGAATTACTTATACATGGGGTTCAAAACAGGAAGAGGCATTTCAACACTTGAAGGAAAAATTGTTGAGTCCTCCCATATTACAGTATCCTGACTTCAAGAAAAATTTTATAGTTACTACGGATGCAAGCCAAGATGCGATTGGAGCAGTGTTAAGCCAAGGAGAAATTGGTAAGGATTTACCGGTAGCTTATATATCAAGGACGTTGAATAAAGCTGAAAGAAATTATAGTACAATAGAAAGAGAAATGCTAGCTATTTGCTGGGCAGTGAAGCAATTCCGACCTTATCTATTTGGCAGGAAATTTACGATATGCACAGACCATAAACCATTGACTTGGATTAATAGTGTGTCAGATCCGTCATCGAGATTAATGAAATTCCGGCTAAAACTTGAAGAATATGATTATGAGATCGTATACAAGAGCGGCAAAAGGAATCAGGTTGCGGACGCTCTTTCGCGAATCCGGAACATTAGAAAGACCGACGACGATACAAATGATAAAGAGGAAAATGAGAATGTAGAAATAGCTGTACCCATGGTCGAGAATGGTGACAAGGTAATGGAAGAAACCTTACATCCAAATACCAATAATGGTGAAGAACTTACTCGGAAGAGAAGACGAAGATACTAAAGCAGTATCACGAATCACCAATTGGTGGGCATCAAGGAATAGGTAGGACCTATGAGAGAATTAGGAAATATTGTAGCTGGGAAGGCATGAAAGCCGACATTGAGCAGTACATTCGCCGGTGCGAAAGCTGCCAAAAGAACAAAATTACGCAAAATAAGACAAAGATGCCAATGGAAATAACAAAAACCCCAGAGCACGTGTTTGAACGGTGCGATATAGATATTGTAGGTCCATTACAACAGAAAAAGGAAACATATATTCTTACATTTCAGGATGCTTTAACAAAGTTTTTAGTGGCAGAGCCCATAGAGCAGCAAGATGCTGACACGGTAGCAAGAGTGCTAGTAGAACGGATAATTCTAAGGTTCGGAATACCGTCTATTTTATTAAGCGATATGGGAAGTAATTTTATGGGTGACCTAATGAGGAGAATATGCAGATTGTTACGTATAGAGAAGATACACACAACAAGTTACCATCCGCAGGCTAACGGTGCATTAGAAAGAACGCACCGCACCTTGACAGAAATGCTACGACATTATGTAAACAGAGGTCAAACTGACTGGGATACCTGGATCCCATATGCTGTGTTTGTCTTCAACACAACACCACATAGTACTACAGGGTATACACCTCACGAGTTGTTTTTCGGAAGAGTCTGTAACGTACCAGGGGCACTGCAAAAGAAACCAGATGATGTGATATATAACTATGATGATTATGTACTAGAATTAAGAGAAAGGTTGAGAGCCATGCACCAATGTGCACGAGAAGCAACAGCACAAGCAAAAGAGAAAGCAAAGAAAATTATGATAAAACACAAAACCCAGTAGTATTCAAACCGGGAGATAAAGTCCTGTTATTTGACGAAAGTGTGAGAAGGGGTCGCTCAAAGAAATTAGATAGCCAGTGGAGAGGTCCGTATACGGTAATTGAAACCAAGGGACCGAATGTGGTAATACAATTAAAGAAAAATAAATTTACAAAGGTGCATGCCAATAGATTAAAAGAATTCTTTTGAAATTACAGGGACAATGGCAGCAACCTGGAGAGTAATTATGGCCATGATGATGGTAGGCGCTACCTCGACGATGCAACAACAAGATCTGCAATTAACAAAATTCCAATCATCACCTGGGCTATATTATGATCATAAAGGAACCGTAAACCTGTATACAGTTACATGGAAATAGTAAGTTTATTTTAACCTAGAAGATTTAAGGCATAAAATTCGAAGCAACTCGGGATGCAGCATTGAATAGCAATAGATTATTGTCAGCAAAGGCTTAAGCAAATAAATACAAGTGTAGCGGGATGTACAAGCATGAAGCGAGCATTAGACTATCATGTAAGTAAAATAGAAGTTTCACAAGGCTAATTGGGCAACTAGCTAGACATGAGCAAAATAGAAGAAAAAGAGGAATACTTAATTTCGTAGGCGAAATCAGTAAGGTCCTATTTGGAACTTTAGATGAAGATGATGCCTTCATATTTTAAGTCGAAGATCAACTTGTTAGAAAATGAACAGAAACAATTACTAAAACTTTCCAAAGAACAAGTTACGATTGTAAGAGCAACGTTAACTAGTTTCAATCACACGGGTCGATTCGATAGAGCGTAACGAAAGAGTAATCACCGCAGGAATATTGAAATTAAATGAGCACATATTTAATTACGAAGCTAGTCACAGACAAAAAAGATAATTCAATTCTGTATATCTATAACGTTGAATGAGCAGTTAATACAATTAATGACGATATTCAATGAAGTGGAGCGAGAGTATGATCTACTCGTAACTGCGATAGTAAACGCGCAAAAAGGTATTCTGGCACCGTATTTGATCAACCCTGTACAAGTGGTTAGATACCTACATTTAATTAAAGAAGAAATCAAAGGATAAGCAATTCCCTATAGAACTGACCGAAGCCAAAGGGTATCAATTAATGCGAGCAATTGACTTGGATGTTTTCAATTGCAGGCAATATACTGAGTTATGTTTTAAATATTCCCCTTGTAGATAGCGAAAGGTATAACATGTATAAGTTATGCCTCTACCAGTCGAAGTAAGTCACAATAAGCGACTATTCACTTACATATCACCAGAAAAAAAGTTTCTATTAATGGATGATGCAAAGCGGAAGTATATTAAGTTAGATGATGATCAATTAATATGTAAAAAGATAGAACCTACTCGTAACATTTGTAAGCAAACTTTTGTCCTGTTATCAACTTACGACCATGAGGTATGCGAAGCTAGAATGCTTCAACCTATAGTAAAGATTCCAGACGATTGCATACAAAATACATCACGCTAAATGAAAGTGTGTGGACACAAATTAGAGGAAATGAGTGGCTTTTTGTAGCGCCCAAAGAAGAAGGGCTTACAGTGTTGTGTAATGGCCATAAGCCAGCAGATGTAATTATTAAAGGAACAGGAAAACTTAAATTTTTAAGTAAATGTAAAGGTTACGGGAGCACAAATAATAATCCAATCCGAACATACCATTAGATCAAAAGTACCGATCAATGATATTGTTCCGAGCTTAAGCCTAGATATAGATTGCTGCATGGTAAATAATGAAAAGAAAAACATATCTGAAATTCCTCTATATTTACCAGTTGAACCAGTGGTTCGTCAGTTAGACGATTTAACGGCAGCAGGCCATAAGTTGGACGAATTGGAAGATGAAATTGCGTACCAGCAGAGAACATGGTTCGATGTACTTTCATTAGAGCATATACCAATTTGGAGTTATGCTGGAGCAGGGATTGTACTAGTAATAATAATTTTTTGTATTTGTAGATATTGTAAATGCTGCCGCGATTGCTTCAGATTTTTTTGTAAGGCTATGGGTGATGACTGTTGCACTAAGATTTGTGTTAAAAATAAGATTGTAAATCAATACCCTGAGACTGGAGTGGTTAGGTATCATCCTGCTGGAATGAACAGTGATGAAAGTGAACAAATTACTTTTGGTCCTGTAAGAAGCAGGTATGTAACCGAAAACAGTGATACAGTGATAAGTGAACATGTGCGTCACCCAGACAGATACTTAGAGTATGAACAAAAGAGACCATTAATGTTTTTGTCTAAAACTAACAAACGTTAGAATGTACAATGAATACATTGTAGGAAAAGATATTAAAATGTTTTGTGTATGTTTTAGAAAGTAATAAGAAACTATCTAAAAGAAGAAATAAGATGGTAAATTGTGAAATTCTTGATTATGAAAAAGAATATTTATACATGTATGATGTTTGTAATATTAAAATTGTCACTATTGTAAGAATAAGATGAGAAAGAAGAAGAAATATGTGTGAAACATATGTGAAATGTGAGAAAACATTGTAACATGAATGTAAAATCATTGTAACATGCATAAGATGTTAATTATCAATAAATAAGCAGTTCACACAGCCGACATAGAACTTGAAAATTTTGCACTCTCAAAAGAGATTGCAAAATTTTCCCCAAGGGGGGGAGGTGTTGCGAAATAATCGCAGGAACACTTAGTTATGTTAAGTTGTGCAAGAAAACGCGAGAGCGTGGGCGTTGGAAGCGCCGTAGCGATGCATGACCGGGGGGCGTGAGATATCTGTAGGGAAAGCGATATTCAGTAAACAGAGGCAACGTGATAACTGAAACAGTAGAGAAAGCCAGATGGCCGGGCAGGGGACGATAAGAGTCACATGTTTACGCCACATATTTACAGCAGCAGAGGATTCCATTTCAGCCTACGTGACAAGACTAGGACTGATGCAAGAACGAAGAATGCGTAACTAATGCCACAGAATATTCTAGAATGTTGAGAGGACAAATAATGTCGTCATTTAGAGATATAAAAGGGGGGTGGTCTAGCCACCGAGAGGCAGAGTAGGGTCAGCCAGAGTGCAGAGCTGAGGCTACGTGTAGCAGTGTAGGGCAGACTAATGCAGGGCATAGTCACCGTGGTCAGTAGTTTGACTCCAGTCAGCGACGCCAGAAGTTAGACTAGGACTTAGCCACTGGGATCTATGGACGATAGTTGTAGGGAAAATAAGTTGGTAAATCCGTATGGGAAATATTTCTCCTATCGTTCTTATTTAAAGATTATGAAGAGGATCAAGCTCCTGTTAATGGAATTCAGTGAGTTGGAGATGTTAGAAGAATAATTTTTGAAGTCGCGCACCTCCCATAAGTCTTTTATGAATTAAGTCGGGTTCCGTGAGCTGTAGGTTTGTTTCCTCACATCCTTGTTTTATTTCTCAAACCACTTTCCACACCGAGTTCCCAAGTTTGAAAATCGTTACTCACTTACATTCAGACTTCCAACAACAGAACGGAAGTCTAGCTCCCAACTTCCGAACCGCTCGCGGAAGTAAAATACCCAACCAGACGCAACATATTGTCCCGCATCCTTCGAAAGTCCGTACTATCTCGCAAGAATTCAAATAAAAGGCGCCGTGTTTGCGCTCACTACATACGTACCTAAAAATCTCTCTCACAATATCAGACCCTTGCTTACAAATATTTTTCATTGCATTCTTCTTCTGCTGCTTCTTGCTTATTTTCCAGGATGCGACGTGTTTGGGATTTGTCCGGTTTGTCACTGGGTCTGACGTCTTCTGGGGAGGAAAATTGTGTTGCCATCTGTCTGAGATTTTTTTTTTTTTTTAATTGGCTTTCGGCGACTAAGCCATTCAGCCAGCTCAATGTGTTTTATGATGTCTCATCCAGTGAATTATTATCTCCAGTAGGTTATGATTCCTAGGTATAGACACCACAGGACGGACATGACATTTACACAGACTCACAACACTTAAACATCCATGCCCGCGGCCGGATTCGACACGTGGAGCCAGCAGTCTAGCCCCTACGCTACCGAGGCCGACCTCTGAGAAATGTATACGCATGTTCTATGTGCGTTAAGTGTATGTTTGTTTGTGTAATGTGTATTTTATGAGGCAGAGATAATGGATGATCCCGGCATTAGCCTTAGTGATTGTGTTAAATTGTCTAAAAACCTCAACCAGGAAGGCCTGTATTCGGGACCAGGACTCGACCCTGTCCCGCCGCACATTTACATTTATATTTTGTACATTCAACAAGCAATTCTTCCTCCACCGCTTCCAAAACAAAATATTTACGTTTCTGTCTGCATACACAATAACCTGACTCTTTTTATCATTTATGTTCATTCCATGCTGACTCACTCAACTCGATATCACGTCTATGTACCTCCACAATTCTTTATAATTCTCTCTCGTTTTAATCCGAACATAAAACCTAATTATGTCTACCAATACTCAGTATTTATTTGGAACAACATCCCACCTGTTTTGCCTCCTTATGCTTTGTTCTGTCAACCGTCCTTAGCCTCCCACGAGACGAACCTGTTAGTAAATATCTGCTCAGTCGATATAAAAGGCCAGGAGTAACACGGTGCCGATCTTCGTATTGTCGCTCGGGTCTTGGTCGTTGGCACCGCAAATCACAATTAAGCAACAGCCGCCACGCCCAGGCACCACCGCCCCCGAACTTAAGCCTTTTTGTCCCACCGCAGCTCGTATCACCAGATAGCATGACGTCACTCCGACCCCGGACTCCTACGCATATGTTGAGTTGCGATCCCACTGCGCGTCTCTCGGCGCGTGGTAGTGGACGCCTTTCATCTTTGCCACATTTGCTAGCAGGGACGGCGCGCCTCGACCCACCACCGGACGGTAAAAGATGAAAAGCGCCAATTGCCACACCACGCGCCGTGGGAAGGCGGCTTTAGGACTGCCAAACTCGTTGGTATTAACTAGTTAGTTTAGTTAGCTACAACAGGCGCATTGCACCGCGAATCGAAAACTCTGCCATTTGGCGGCCGAACAATCCTTTGGGAAATTCCGCTCAACAGTTTCATACGATGATTTGATTTTACCGCGTGTTGAGCGCCAGTGTAATTGTTAATCACAGAAGTAACAATTTTTAAATCGAGCCCGGTCATTTTAATCCAGCTATTCAGAAACTGGTTTTCAAACAAGAAGAAACTAATCATATTCCTGATATTAAATAGAAATTACAAATACTTGCCTGAATAGAGGCAGTAGGGAAAACGTTCTAAAAATTAAAAAATAAAATAAGTCGATATTTCATCCCGAAGAGCCCCTAAATTTTAATCTTTACGGAATGATGAGAGTCCAAGAAAAAACTCAATTTTAAAATATCTTTTATGATTAAATTCAAACGCTAAGAACATGAGGTTATGATGACATTTCGGCTCCAATCTGTTTAGAAGAATCAAGGACTATCCAAGTTAGAATTTTTTTAGATAGAAACCTCACATAATACGATATAACACAACAATCCGAATAAAGTTATCAGCTCACTTTAGTTTCAGCGGAAATGTCAAATGATTTTCACCTTTAATGATGAGAGTATTTACATAAAATAATTACACTTTAAAACAAATTGATAACACAAACTGCTGTAAAAGAAATTGCTAAACACTCGCATTAATTTTTGTGACAATTAGGTTACTAATGTCGAAACATCGTTTGAATTTGTGATGTAGAAAGCTAGGAAATAATTCTGAATCGTTTATCGTAGAGTCTACTTCTACAGAAAGTAAATGTATAGTACATGTGTCTGGCCCAGCCTCCTGTTTTTACATGGCATGTTTTGAGCGAAAACGTTTAAACCAAAGACCATAACTAAACTTGAAAATATTTTCTTCCATTGCCGAAACTATGGAAGAAAGTTCATAAGTTATACTAGATGTTTTTCACTGGAGCTTCCATGAACACAAATATTACTTTAAAACGGTGCACCAGTTATTACACTTGGATGAATAAATCCATGAAACTGAGAGATTGTATGCGATATACGAGATTATTCTTTTTATAATTTTAAAATTTCCGTCTTTATAACTCCCTTGACATCAGAAGGCAGTCAACTCTTTATTGTTCTGGCAGTGGCTCGGAGTTTGTGACAAGTAGCGTTACTACGTCTTCTTCTGAGATGCTTCTCATGTGTAGTAATCTTCCTTTTTGCGATCCTCAGACATGGCTTTACTCGTTTAAGAATTTATTCTTTTACTACACTTTACCCCCGGGGATATTGCTCTGCAGCGTCGCGACACTCTTTTACCAGTGGGCACGCATAAACCGACGGCAGAACGACATCCAGGACCATCAACTTAGGCCTTGAGGTCAAGCTGCGCAAGTCGGTCTGCTCGACCCTGTGGTAGTGAAACAGATCAAATGCCGTTTATAACCTTTCCTGTGGTCAAAACCTATAGCACATTCACTGGAAACTAATGCTATCTACGGACTGAAAAATCGATTTTAAGAGAATGGATACTACCAAGCAGCAGTGATCGGTATCATGAAAAATTCGAAGTAATAAAAAAACTGAAAAATAAATGATAGTGTACACAACTAAATACTTAGACGTCAAATTAGATAACAGCTTTCACCTTGACTCATTTTTCTAAGAACTGAAACTAAAAGCGATAAAGGAGCGTTCATCGCCATAAAGCGTCTCATTAGAGTATGTTGCCTAATTTCAAGGACACGCCAATATTATGGGTACATTTTGACCACGGTAATAAGAGTCCTGCTGAACCTTATCCCACTTTTCCCCTGAAAAATACAATTAATCATCTCTAGAGGGTTGCAACTTTAGTGCTGTGCAAAATACTGTTCTTGGAACTGACCATCCGGATGGAATTCGGTTAAGATGCTGCTTTCACTTCTGACACAAAGTCAGTTTAATTTTAAGAGCATTTTTAACTAGAAGAACAGAGAAACACCTCCAAACAGACAGACCGTACAACGAGGACCGAGAATCTCTGAATCAGATTAAAAAAAAAAGAAATATTCCTTTCCCTCCTTTGTCTCTTTTTTTTCTTTTTCTTATTTTTTTCTCCTTTTTAGTACTTTATGGCTCTTCGAGGAGCGGAGAATATGGTGCGCAAGGAACGGTAAGGAATTCGTGCTTGGCCAACTGAACAAGCTGTAGAAAACGCAACCACCATCCACCGTAATCGATTAGCAGTTGCCCATATCATGTTTCTATATATATATATATACAGGGTGAGGCATTTAAAACTGTTTGTCGGTATATTTGGCAAAATACAACTCGGATTAAAAAAAGTTGTAATAAAAGTTGTTCACCTCGAAGAGAGACATCCATTAACATAACGCTCGACCCCCCTGCATCACCCCCGGGGGTGGGGAGGGGGAGTGAATTTGAAATCTTAGATAGGGACCCATACTTTTTATTGCAGATTTAGATTCTCCGTGAAAAAAATATGTATCTTTTGTATGAAACTTTTTTTCACGATAGATGGCGCTGTAATCGGCAAAAATGTAACTGAGTTGTTGCAAAAGTGTAATATCTCAAATAAATACACATCAGATTAGGAAAATAGAAATTAGAAACAATTTAGAAAAAAAAATTACTGTGATTCCCCTTGCTTCTCACAAGCGTTTCATTGCAGCAAATGTTCGAAATGGTGTCCGTTGTTTCTAATGCACATTGTAACTCTGTGTCTGAAAGACAATCCGACATTTATAAGTGTCTCTGCGATAATGTTTTCACATTCATTGATAATTCGCTGCCGAATATTTTATGGGGTTGTTGGTATCCATGTAAACTCTCTCTTTTAGCCATCCCCACAGGAAAAAATCGGCAGGACTCAAATCGGGTAAACGTGCGGGCCACGTTTGAGGACCTCCTCGACCAATCCATCGACCCGGATAGTTTCGATTCAAAACTTCTCGAGATATTCGTGAATAATGCGCTGGGCATCCATCGTGTTGAAACCACAAATCCATTCTTGTTTGAAGTGGAACATCTTCCATTAGTATGGGTAACACATTATCTACAATGTCTCTGTACATTGGACCAGTCAGATTACCTTCTATGAAGTATGGGCCAATTACCTGCGTACCTAAAATACCGCACCAAACGTTGACACTCCATGGGCGTTGTTGTTAAACTTGCCTTACCCAATGGGGATTCTCCAATGACCAATAATGCATATTATGTCGATTCACTTCACCCCGAATCGTAAAATTAGATTCATCAGAGAAAAGTATCTGTGAAATGAAATTATTATTCACCGCCAGTTGTTCCTGTATCCAGTTGCAGAAATTCAGGCGGTTTTGAAAATCGTCACCATGCAGTTCTTGATGCAGCGATAAATGAAATGGATGCCATTTGTGTTCATGCAGTATGCGTAGTACACTTCTTTGCGAAATTCCTGAACCTCGCGCAATTTGCCGAGAACTAATGTGAGAATTTGCAACAACTGCAGCTAAAACATTCACTGTGTTATTTTCATTTGTCACAGGACGCGGTCGGACTCTTTTTCTAGGTTTCACGCTTTCGGTTTCAGTAAACAAATGCGAAAAGTCGTTGCAGACGGCACATGCCTATCAGGGAACAGATTAGCATATCTTTGACGAGCTTCTTCAACATTTCTATGAGCCTCAATGTACGTGGTAATGATATCGACTCTCTCTGCAATCGTTAACATCGTGGAACAGTTGCGATGAGATGTGTACAGTCCGAATCAATGAAGTAATATGCACAGTCTGACCACGGACTGAAACGCATGATCGCAGTCTATGCTTATTCGATTGTGGGAGGTGTCACATAATGCCATTATCAAACATATCAAAAAAAGTACTTCGATTTTCCTGATCTGATATGTATTTGTTTGAGACATTACAGTTTTGCAACAATCTTAAACTCAATTTCATTTTTGCCGATTACAGCGCCATCTATCATGAAGCGAGAAAATGATTTATACAAAAGATAAATATTTTTTCACGGAGAATCCAAATCTGCAATAAAAAATAGGCGTTCTTATTTAAGATTTAAAAGTCAGCCCCCCCCCCTCCCGCCCACGGGGGTAGTGCAGGGGGGTCGAGCGTTATGTTAATGGATGTCCCTCTTCGAGGTGAACAACTTTTAATTTTTTTTTTCTTTTTTTAATCTGATCTGTACTTTGCGAAATATTTCGACAAACAGTTTTTATAGCCTCACCCTGTATATATAAACTAGAATATTTCCCTTTTTATTTTATTCTTACAATAACACATATGTCTTCACAATTTATTAAATAACGTTCTTCGTTCTATATAGAAATAAGGTCTAAAATCGTTATAATATTCTCAATACAATGTTTCGGTCTTACACGGCTTTTTTTCTGCTCGTCACATTACTTCTCTCTGCCTCGTATTCCCAGTCCAAAGATTCTCCATCTCCGTTCCAGCCAGTCAGCGTACCAATTTAACTATTACAAACAAACATTTCCGTACCAACATATAAATAATATATCTATCAACAAAACTTATAGTCAAATAAAAACAATTTGAAAGTGACTACACTGTTTCCTCACCACATATCCACTCTCAAAGTAGGCTATCAGTAGCGCTGAAATTGAAGTTATTCTCCCTTCATTTTGCAGCGTGCACTGTATGTAACATATTAGAAGAGCTAACCATCTAACATATTACAGACCTATCAGATTATAATCTTCCAGCAATGTAATGAAAATAAGAGTGTGTACCATGTAGTTGATTGGTCGGTTGGGCAGATTAATTGCTTACCTTGCATAATTTAAATCGCCACCTTCCACTACCTTCTGCAAAGCATATATATTAATTTCAGGAAACAGAGGTGAAACCATTACTTCTGTTATTAGTATTTGAAAAGGTCCTAAAATTATGGTTTATTTGGTACTCATGAATGCTTACAGACAGAGGTATATTTATCATTAATCTTAAACATCTGACTGTGCAAAATACAGTTCAATGCAATACCTCGTCTTACAGATGCGAAATAGTAAACAAACAATAGTTGTTAATTGAAGCTAAAAAAATGCAATACATGTACATTACTAAGAGTTACAAATTCCATATGCAACTGAAGCAAAAACTCTCTTATGCATAATGAGAGCGATTCTTGTATTACAATGATAACAAGAAAACATCAGATTTAACTGGATTACATAGGGCGCCAGGGAGTTAATTTATTCCCACAAATAATAGTTATTGAAAGTTTCCAAACATGGAAGTCAGTCTTTCAGTTCAAACTGGATAAAGAAAACCAAAAAGCACTCGGCTTTTAGACACAACTAGCTCAGGAATTAATGTCCGGCGGCATAAGAACTCTTACTTATTAGATCGTTAAAGGGCTGTCTCAAAGATTCGTCTGAGTACACACTGTTTCTGGAGGTATAATTACCGTGTCTGTCTGGATATACGAAGCGTCGCAACAAGAGCGCTATCGTCTCTCAAACAGCGCACTTGTCCAGGTAATGCTAGGCACTTGTCACATCAACCAGCACAAGTGACAACATCGATCGGACTTGGCGCTCAGTCATCGAAGCCTCCAGAACGAAATCATCCGCAGTACTCTGGCAGACAGTTGCCAACGCGATCGTTCTGGCCGGAATGACCTCTTCTCGCCCCTCAGAGCTCGTCTCTCCTTCTCCTCGGCGAGTATCATGAAAAACACAAAATTTGTAATATTTCCAACCACGTGAGGAAATAAACACATCGGATTGGCTTCGCAAAAGTATCCCCTCTATGCTGGCTAATACATTGCCTCTCATTTGCTAAGAGTCTTCGGGTTTTGTCGGGATTGTTCGGGAGGATATGTAGGAATAATTTTCCCACGACACCGAGCAAACGGCGCATTTACGGATCCCTTCCGCAAAATTCCCCAGAGTCCAGCTTTTCTCACCGGTATCAGCATCGACTTGCGAGATTATCCCTCTCTTTGTCTCGACCTACCGGACACTTCAGGCTTAAGTCAGATTGTCGCTCATGCTAACACAACTCTTAGCTAGACGCGGATTTCTGTCTCCAGCTCGAAAAAGAATATCCATTTATTTCTTATATTTATTAAATCAAACAATAATTAATTTAAATTGTACGAGATGACCCATCTAGTCATCTTTTTACAACCATAAATGATCCACTGCTGTAAGGATATGCGTTAATTATTGAAAATAATTATACCTATTCTAACCCTTGTTAAAATTTATAAGCAATGGGAAATCAGTCGGGAACACGTATAATAGCAAATGGTAGAAAAATTATAGCCGAAATTGAGTAAGAAAAAATTCCTTGAAGCGATATGTGTATGGAAAGGAAAGAAACTATATACCCTAGTCAACAAAATTGCCATTCATTATACATTTGGCTGCGTTGACCGTAGGCGCATACGCGAACTCAGTCACATTTTTCTATTTTCTTGATAACGAGGTCTGGGCCGAAAGATTTTTGTTTTTGTGATTGTGAAATATTTTTTTGTTGATGCTATCGTCATCTCTTTAACTATGGTAAGTGCTGGATATAGTTTATCTTTCCTTTCCATATAAAAAGTGAAATTATATTTACATTTAATTTATTGCGCAAATTAGATTTGCAAGGCAATGAATACAATATAATACTTCACAAAAGCCTTTTAAGAATATTCTGAACCCAACAATATTTACATTAAAGCGAGATTACAAAAGAATACAGAATATACAAGGATGAGGTCATTAATTTTATAAGCTTTATAACAATGGAATTTGATATGTCGAGGCCTGAAAAACGTGTTGTTAGACGGCAACAGAGCAAGAAACTGTCGTATCGTGACACTGTCGCTGACTTGTTTCAACCTCTCCAGTAAGAGTTAAAGTAGGACAGCATGGGCTTCTCCAGGAACGTTATCTGGATGGAGACAAACATTGTTGCGGTGCGCAGCGTGGGGGCGTGGTGTCGTCCAGGTGAAGTTGCGTAACACATCGTAGCTAACGTGGTCGACACTTGGGTCAAATGTGTGAGCCGAGCACTGCCTACAGCCCGCATTACATTAAGGCGAAACTCTACTACGCATGACTACTTTCTCTCGGACACTACATGCCACACCCGTTGACTGTATGCCGGTTGTTCTTTTCCCGTAGTCTTTGTACTCCGGAATAGGATAATCACCCTTGCAACGCTCCCTAGCCGCTTCGGACCTCGTCTCCACTGCGTCGGATTAGACACTGCGAACAATGGACAATAGCAATTTTTAACAGTTCCTCTGCCCTGCCGTAGGTCGTTTTAGGTAAACACACAGCAGGCGCTTTCCTCTTCGTGGAGTTCTCCTGTGGCGTAGGGGTCTCCCTGTATTTAGCACCATCCACCATTTTCGGCTGCATGCTGTTTTGGCTTCCTGTAGTTAGGGAGCGTCCATAAACCACGTAGCTCCATTTGGGCCTCCTGTGAACCTCACCTCCTGCCTCTACTCCTCCCCCCCCCCCCCCCCCCCCCCCCCGGCACGTATCTTTTTTCCCTTTTGATTCCAGAAGACATTTTGTACCGTTTTCTCGTGTCAGACTATTGTAAATTATATACGGAGATGATTAACTGAGGGAAATAAATATTCACATGCTGTTGTGTGTTCTGTTCCTCATTTTAACTATGAAAAATGTTATGAAGGGAAAGCTACGTGGCCTGGCTCGGAAACCCCACCTCCCCCCACGTAGCCCAGCGTAGCCTTCCAGCCAACCCCCCCCCCCCCCCTGGCACCGTACCACGTAGTTTGTGCACGCTCCCTCAGCACTTAATTTTGCTGTGCTCGTTTGTTCTTTAAACGGAACAACATATGATCCCTACTTTGCCACAATTAACGAGATTCCGATTATTGTATTGTTTCCTTATCTCGAGAGCACAGAAACTTAGTGGCCTGAGGCCGTGAGATGACTACATGCTGATGAAATGTTTCCCTTGCCGGTCGCCGTATACGCAAATAACAAACATTCCGCGCCCGCTTACACGTACAGTAAAAGTTTTATGTTTAATGTTTCCTTGATAATTGAATTCAGTCACTTTGATTGCCAATTCACTTGTGGCTGGTAGTCAACCACCCCACAGAACAGAGCGGAGTAAAGGGTTGAGTTATAGACTAAGTCGCTTCTGTGCTGATCTTGACCTTGCAGTCCATGATGCCATCGTAAATTTGAGGCCGTAGGATTTCATTAAACACGTTAGGCTCACAATAAGAACGAAACTTTACGATATGGTATAGGGAAGCTGTTCAAAAATATCTTTTTATGCGAGGTATGAATACTGGGGATACAGAATACATGAACAACTCAAACGAAAACACCAACACGTGTGAGACACTGCACGAGCAAATCTCATCAAATTAAGTTTCTCTTAGTTAAATGTGTAACAGCTAACAACGAATAATGATCTAGAAAGCATTAATACCACTTCAATAGTTCATACTGTAATTGGTGCATAAGACTGGTTTAAATTGAATATAACGTTCAAGGTATTCTTTAACAGTAACTTTAACTTTTTCTGAATAGACAAATTGCCTCGACATGAAGATCACATACTTATATCCATAAGTATTAAACGAGCTAACTGTAAAGTTCTTTTTTGTGAAATCGTATGGATTAAGTTTAAAGTGCAACATAGGCTACTTCCAGCGCCAAAGTATTCGATGCTGTAGCTCCAAAAGTTAACTATTGAATTTGTTTATTTATCTTATGTATTCTTGAATTGATAAATTATGATAAAAATTTGTTGTTTCTGATTAAGTGACATGTAAAATCGTTCTATGATCATCACAAAGTCTAAAGAAGTCGAAAGACTAAGGAAAATATAAAATAATTCCACGATGAATAAGGATATTCCGAGACGACAGGTATAACCTTTCAGAAAGCTGTAATTCTGTACATGACTTCAGTTGCAGAATGGAAAATAAAATGGGAAGCTTTGTTCAGAGATCTGAGAGAATCCAAAAACATTCTGTTAGAAGCTAAAGCTTCTTTATTGTCATTTTTCGAAGAAAGGAACAGGAAAATCTTGCATTAAACTCAAATTTTCGTAGAAAGGAACCTATAATGACTCCCAGAAAAGTCAACACCTGTCTGAACCTTCTACCTGCAGTGGAGCTGTGCAACCTGTTACATGATAGAACATTGTGAACCATTACGCTGGAAACGCCGAACCAACACAGTGTAAGAACAGGCAATTATGTGTGGTCTACAGCTCTTGTTAGTGCAATCAATGTTATTGAAGCATTGTCAGATGCTGATGCTATTTGAAATTTCTTTTCTTAGATTTTGAAACTGATCTTAAACCAAAAGTGACAATGGTTGAAGATTATCAGCTGATGATTTTGTTAACTATGACGAATTAAGAGCTTAAGTTTAACCAATCAAGGAGACGCTGATGTTACTTTAAACACGGACAGAGGAATTACATTTATATCAAAATTTAAGAAAATGTGACGTAATGGATATGATGAACCGGACAAGCTTTGCTCTTTTTTATGGCTTTACGTCTCGTCGAGGCCATTTGAGGCGAAAAACGAATGGGGGGCAAAGAACGGGAAGTAGATCGGCCATGGTCTTTTAAAGAAACCATTGCGGCATTCACGTTGGGAAGACCATGGAAAAACCCAAATGGAATACCGGACTGGGATTCGAACCCGTGTACTTCCGAATGCGACGCCAGAGCGTTACCGCCCACCCACCGCGCTCGGTAATTAATGAGGCACATTTATAAGGAGCTAAAGTAAACGGTTCTATGAAAGGTTTGTAGTAACATTACATAATAATAATTAAGCAGCTTGGTACTATGTATGGTGAATGGCAAACATGGAATCTTAAACTGAAATTGCAGAACTTCAACACTACTAAAGAGTTCATTTTGTCTTCACCTATAATAATGGCATGATGTGTGTGATTATCAGGGATGGAGTTAATGTGACTGGTTGATGGAGCTCTAACTAGGGTGACATTGATTTGATATAACAGATGAAATGGGTTAATTTGACAGAGAGGCGACATAATTTCCATTCTAATTTATTGACTAAAACGCGATTATCTTCATGAGATTCTAAATGCAATGAAATACGTTTCCCGTGTATGTATTTATGTCGCAATTACAGGCTGATAAAATCATGGAAGTAAGTCGTGTACTGATGCTTGCAGGGTAATTTTTATTTTTTTATGTTCTTGAGCTTTTAAAATTTGAAACACTCATAAAGAGGTTTTATTCTAAGTCCATAGTTGTCTAAAACGATGTTCAAAACAAATAGAAGAACGGTATCTGGAATTATCTTTCCAATGCAACGTTAACCGCACCTGATTTTTTTTTTTTTTTTTTTTTCTGCTTCTTAACGTCAAAAACGCAAGCCGTATGAAAGTTGTACAAAAATCGTACCCGTTTACTTACAGCTATTGTTATAGAAAGGTATTAGAGTTGGCAATTTATTGACTGAGAACGAAAATGAATAAGGTGTGGGTCCATAGGTTCGAAATAATATTAGGATTTCTAGTAGTATTTTTCGTCTAGTGCAGCTAAAATTATACCTTTGTTTTTGGTATATGCGTTTAGTTTTTTAAATAATCGTCGGTGCCCTTGAACAAGTTGTGTACGTGTTCTGTTGTTGTTATAGAATGTTTGTGTATATAATAATCTGTTATTAAATTTTAGTTATAACTATTTCACTCTACTTACAGTTTTTATTTGCTTATTACATTTTAGTCAGGAAAGTTCCATCTCGGTGTTCACTGTAGTGGATTTTTTAAACACAAATCCTGTTTAATTATTTTGTAAACATAATGTTGTTTCCCATCTGATATTTATATGTAATAACTAAACACGCATTTGTTATTGTTTACGTTGCTGCATTCAGAGATTCCTAAAGGAGGTGTATTATCGACTTTTTTATTTGCGTTTCACTTAATGCTAATTTCCACATACAAAAAACATTAAACGTAGGAAATATGTATTCAATGAATATATACACATCACGAGCCAGACACTATTCAAATCTCTAAAAACAATGACACTGAGAAACACCGCCATAACATAAATATAATTTAAACATACATAAAAAAAACTTTCTTAAGGAATCTCTGAGTTCAGCAATTTAAACAATAACAAAAATACATGTTTAATTGTAACATAAATATAGCAGATAGAAAACAATAAGATGCTTACAAAAAAAATAAATGAAACGGGTTTTTGTTTTTAAAAAATCCGGTACAGTTATCACTGAGACAGTCCTTTTCCTGACTAAAATGTAATACGGAAATAAAAAAAGAAGAATGAAATATAAAAACTTCTCGGATTTCAAGCCGCGTCAAAATTGAGCCGTCTGGCGACGTTTCGGAAGCTTGCACTGCTTCCATTGTCAAGCCCCCGCTTAACATCAAGCTTCCGAAACGTAGCCAGACGGCTCAATTTTGACGCGGCTTGAAAGTTGAAACCCGAGAAGTTTTTATAAAGTATTTCCGCCGCGAGAACGTAGATAGTTATCTAGAATGAAATAGTTATAACTAACATTTTATAACAGATTATTATTAATATGTATAAAAACATTCTATAGCAACATCAAAACACGTACACAACTTATTCTATGGCACCGATGATGATTTAGTAAATCGAAACGCGTGTGCCAAAAACAAAGTTTTGACTTTAGCTGAACTATACCGAAAAAAAAAAAACTAGAAATCCCGTTGTCTTTTACTGTAATTACAATACAATTCTCTTTGCTGAGGTCAACGATATCTATCGTATTACAATCGAGCTTACAGGGAAGCCAACAAATTTATTTATATTCTTATACTGAAACCTTTCATATTTATTATTTCTCTGGCAGTTGCCTCATAAACTCCCCGACTGACCGTAGATATAGAAGCGTAATGTGTATGTTAGCTGTTAGTGAGTCATTAATCTGAGGTGCTGCTGTGTTGTGAGTCACGCAGGCGTCGGCAAGCAACGAGAACAAAGAAGAAGATCCCGCGGAGCGAAAAGCACAGTGTGTCGCGAGCAGCTGATTTGCTGGCGTGTAATCTGGATAAGCTGACGGTAATAGTGTTGATCGAGATGGAAATGAGGCGGGCTGCGCCGGGCCTACCAATTTGTCTCCCCTCCTCCGGCCCCTGCGAGCAATCACCGACTCCCCGCCGAGCACAACCAGCGATAAGGCAACACGTGTGCACAAGGAGGCTGCCACGTCAGTTCAACAAACCTCTGTCAACAATTTATACCATAAAACCAAAAACACCAGATTTAGAGCAAAAAAAAAAAAAAAAATGTAGGCCTATATAGCCTCAAATAGGATTTCAGGGCTTGGAAAGCGTATAAGAATTAATTCAGATAAAGTGTAAATTCGTAACCAGACACCTCAAGTTTTGCACCAAAGTTTCATTTTCGTTTCATGTAACACTGATTATGCGGCAGGCATCCCATGGAAAATTAATTTCTTGTCAATACGGTCCAGCAAATCTGAAGTCACTTCTGCAACTACCGAGTCATTCGATTTCTCACGCCAGCGAGATTTGCTGGTAAAA
This sequence comes from Vandiemenella viatica, assembly GCA_031002005.1. Lineage (NCBI taxonomy): Eukaryota > Metazoa > Arthropoda > Insecta > Orthoptera > Morabidae > Vandiemenella > Vandiemenella viatica. The sequence continues at coordinate 230,206,149 of JARYHS010013630.1, forward strand.
GCTGGTAATACATTCCATCCATGATGAGACACCTAATTTCCTTAGACTGTGGACTAAACTATCCCTTAACTGTTCAACAATATCCGCCACTCGCTATTTTCATCATTATTTCAACAACCACTCTCAGCAGTGAATTGTATGAATATTAGGACTATGTTTACCAAACTCGCACAAAAATTCTGCTGAACTGGTGAACCGCAAGCACATTAGGCACCAGTCAAAGAAGTAGCCATTTTAACTGTAGATGACTCCGAAGCTTGAGCTGACTGATTTTGGTGTTTTACAATTCATGAGTAAAACTTGAGATCTTTTGCACAAAACCGACAAATAACTTATTCTATTTTCTTGAAAATGTCTTTATCAAGTTTTACGTGTTACTTAAAATTGACACCATAACTTGAAAACGCATTTGTAGAGATAATGATGACGACGTTTCCCGGAATATAAGTGTTCTTTACAACGGTACATTTGCTGAGAGTTAAGTTGTATTGTGTTAAAATACAATTCGTAGTAAAAAAAAAAGAGGGGTTAAAGCAAATTGTTTTCTCGTGATTGTATTGACTTCTACATTCAAGTTATTTAAAGCATTATACCTAAGCCAGGCAGAAAATTGGATTTATTATCTTTGCGGGTAAGTTTTTTTTATGTATGCATTTTTATTCCGTTAGTGATACGTTTATTTCTTACTCGAATCATCCTGGACTGCTGAGGAAAGCCTGCTGAAACCGTAATAACAAAAGGCGGTTATGACCATGGCAGAACTTAAAATCGTGACGTGAATATTACACTTCTTCGTCTCGAATTGTGTTTGATACCCACAATTACGTACAAAAGGTTTAGATTGTTTCTTTTGTCTTTTTTTAGTTTAGTTTCCATAATAATTTGAAAGAATGTCAATGACACATTTGATTTCAAAAAATGGATCTTGTAATTGACTAGTCTTCGTATTGTTTAAGTACGTATTTATTTCGCTTGAATTTAGTCAAAAATTTTCTTGACTCTGTCAAATGGATAAAATTTTCAAACACGGGTTAAATGTGTTTCAAAGATACGCGTAATTCTGTCTGGTCAGTAGTAAAACGCAAACTTGTTTTCTTTCAGTGCAGCTTTCTAAACTTGCGCCAGTCCTCTGCAACCCAAAATGTGGTTTTGGTATTCTAATACTACAAGCTTATGGAGATTATCAGTAATATTACACCGCATGAAATTAATGAAAATCAATAGCACTGTTCTGTTCTGTGAACGGTCATCACACGCGAATTAGCCAATTAACCTCCACTCAAAGTAATCGGTTCAATTTATGTTAATAACCACCCAGGAATAATTCATCCCACTTGATCTTGACATACAAGTAGGCTGAGAGAACTGAACCTAGCGTAGTGGGTGAGTGGTTAACGTCCTGGCCTCGCATTCGGGAGGACGTCGGTTTGAATTCCCGTCTGGGCATCCAGATTTGGGTTTTCCATGGTTTCCCCAAATCACTCCAGGCGAATGCTGGGATGCTACCTTCAAAAGGCCATGGTAGAATTCCTTCCAATTCTTTGTCCTCAGTCCCATCCCGCCTCTAATGATCCCAACGTCGACGATGCGTAAAGACATAAGTAAAAAAAAAAACCTGAAGTTTATGTTTGTAGCCATGAATCTTAATTTGAATAACAGGTTATTTCAGAAAAACAACTGAAAAAAATCAAACGATGGAAAACTATGGAGTGAAAAACCGACTATATATAAGTTAAGGTTAATTAATAACACCTTGGACGAAATACTAGGTGCCGTACAAAACGTTCTATTTCGCTTTAATCCGAAACAAAATAGACAACATTATCTAACGGCGTAATTAAAATTGTCTCCTTGCGTGAACAGGATCGAAGTTACTGTTCGTACTTTATCCTGTTGTAATAATAGGAACAATTCTAATTGAATATCTTTCCGGCAAATTCGTCTGCTTCTTTTATCCACATCGCATGAGTGATACTTTTTCCCAGGCCTGTCTTCTGACGCAACGCAGCAAGTCGCGCCTCCGCACTTTAAATCGTTTAAGTGACAGAATGCTATGCATGAGCGTTTCTGAGTACTCTCTCTACCAACGCTTATGAAACTAGGCTATGCAGCACAAGGTTCTCTCCACTGTAGCTACCCACGCGTCGACGAAATCCATAGACCGTGTCCACTACTGGCTGCTCCGAATCTGGCTTGCTATAAGACCTGCGTGGGACGTCTACTGCTATGCGACTGCGCTGCCAACTCCATTTACACCACTTCAAATAGCTAAAAGCATGACATACAAGGCAACATTAAGCTGGGACGTAACACTGGTTCCCTACGCATCCATCGTGCGTTAAGACGGAAAACCGGCCGAATCAACAGGCTAGCTCAAAAATGTAAATGTCAAAAAAATATATTCTCTTAGCATAAATTGTTCAAAAATTAATAGAGTTTATAACTAGCTTCAAGCCGAAAATATTTTATCGATTAGTGGAAGTATGTATACTGATATTAAATGGTAATTCAATATAAATCGATGATCAAAAAATTTACAGAGCAACGGAGATAAAGAAGCCATAGAAACGAAAACTGTTTTTCCAGATGGGTTTACTTTGTTCTGCTTATTTTTCTTTTTTTTTTTGCTTATAGCTTTACGCCTCGTCGACGTCGAGGTCTTTAGAGACAGGAAAGGATGGGGGGAAAGGAATGGAAAGGAGTTCGGTCATAGCCTTTTCAAGGAAGCATCCCACCATTTGCCTGGAGTGATTTGGGGAAACCATGGAAAACCCAAATCTGGATGCCCGGACGGGGATTCGAACCGGCGTCCACCCGAAGCGAGGCCAGAGCGTTAACCACTCACCCACCACGTTCGGTACTTTGTTCTCACATTAATAGAGCGTTTTGACACACAATCATAAACCATTCAAATAGGTCGTTCTATTCTTGGAAGGTAAACTTTGGTAGGAGGTATTCAGTATGCGTAAAAGACCAGGCGTATATGTTTCTTCTACAGTTGTTTCCTGCGTAATTATTTGACTATTTATAATTCTAACAGTTGTGTTAGTGTTGCGAAAACTTTATTTTTCAATAGTTCTAGAACACTTAAAGAATATTTAAAATGCGATAAATGCGATAAATGCGATAAATTTTCCAGAAATTTTGGAACATTGTGTTATGAAAGGGAGCAATAATATAAACTTCGTGAGAATTAGTTAAATGGAGATTACGAAAACTCTTATTATATATATTGATACAGTTTTCAAGGAATTTTATAATTACCCTTACGCCCTCAATTTCAAACCAGATCAATTCTCGGACTTAAATTTAACGTGTCTAAAAAAAAAAAAAAATTTTAAACAGTTTGAGATAAAAATGCAGCACTCTGAAGAAGTTTTTGGGATGAAATGATAGTTGGAACGGATAAAAATAAAATAAAATTTGAGGACATTGCAAATTGCTGCACACAAAATAATGGCATCAACAAATAAGGTATATTACCATTCGTGTTTTTAATCGAACATGAAAGTAGTAACGGTGTTCATCTCCTACAGGTGCCTGATGGTATGAAACATCACTACGTTACGCGCAAATCGAATCTTCTGATAAGAGCATTAAATCTTAACACACACACATGTAGAATAAGAGATTTGCAAATAAATTGATGTAAAATTGCGTCTTAAAGATAAGATCTCGATGAAAATTTATTCTACAGCAAACTTCCTCGGGGATGGATAACTGGTTACAGTATCTCTTCACTCATCAATACATCTGACACTAATAGGAAACAAAATTTACTGCATTGTTATCCACGACAGCAAGCATTAGGTGTCTTAGATAGTTAACAGTGACAAAAAAAAACTGTTATTTCTTAAGTCCTTAAATCAGTGTCGACAAACCAAAAGGCTGTATAAATCCATCACTGAAAACCGAATACTGATGTTCGCGTTGGGTAAATGCCTCGTTGCTGCAACATCGTGACCACGAAATAATATTAGAAAAATATTCAGGTCAGTGTTAATGCAGTACTGCTTCATGCTGTGATCTTCGAGAGGGTACAGAACGATTGATGAAGATAATATCGGGAGCTCTTTTGATGCTGAATCAGTGTTCCTTCTCTAGGTCTCACATACTCTTCAGACGAAGAGTAAAAATATAATGTAACTTTCCATTTTACCACGGCGGGATGATAACACAAGACTACTGCAAACCTAATTATGATGTTGGTGTCTGAGCGGTAACGTTCGGGTCTGACATTCAGGAGAACTCGGCTTTAGTTACCAACCCGCCTATTCAAATATCGATTTTCCACGGTTTACCTAAATAAACTAAGGCGAATGACCAATATGGTTTTCCTTTTAAAAATTCTATCCCTCTGTGAATAAACAGTAAAGCCCTAAAACCTGTTGCTGAGTGATAAATGGGACGGCCAAATACTTTTGCTGATTCCCATGACGTCTCCTTTCGAACCGATTCATCTGTTCGAGTTGTAACCAGACTTTCCTGAGACATGATCCAATTCTCGAAACTCATCTACAGACAAAGACAAAACAACAGTGACCATCCCGTAAACTCGAATCTCCTGACAAGTTGTAAAAGTATCTGTGATGCTGAAAGGACTGATTCTTTGTCATGTCTTAGGGAGTCTAACGCCACGGTTGAATCAAATTCATTTTTTGTGACAACGTTTATTTCACGCTTGTTCAAACTTTACATTTTGAATGCATTTATTGGAATACAATACATTAAATTATTTTCCATATATCCTAATATAAGTAACTGGCTGTGTGAGGTGTGGAGAGTTGTTTAATTACAGGTGAACAATTGTATAACAAAACAGATGTATACACCAGAAAATGCACGATCACAAAGTAATGGGTACATTAATTGTATAAACTACATTTAGACAAAGTACTGGTGATTATTTTGAAGATTTAAAAAACAAAAAACCCTTAGTCCACAACCCGAAGGCTGTTTGGATCCTCCCGAAGGAGAGGCATACTAACCCTTTATGTCAGAAGAGGACCGCCAGTTACTTTCCTCTGGCACCTACAGTTTAAAGTTGAATACGAAGTATGCAACGATTCGATGGAGTAGAAGAAGTCGTCCATTAAAAATTCTTTAATTTTTTTCTGAACTTAATCTTATCCCCTGCCAAATAATTAAGATATGTTGGACGCCCTTTTTGATAAAATGACAACGAAAATACAGTACTTTACTACCTTCGATTTTATTGCCACTTAAAGTACCTGAAATTACTTTCTGTCTTAAATTTTGCCTTTGAGTGGTACTTGCCTATCCAGCCTCAGTGTAATTTTTAACTGCATCACATCTGCAATGAGAATTTCCCCACATGTCGCTGGTTGGACTTGAAACGCTGGCGCGGCTCTCTTGAATACTCGCTGCTTAGCAGAGCTGCGCACGAAGCAGTGGGGAGGGCTTCTGTGAAGAGCAAAAAGCGTTCTCCCGCGGAGCACCGTGTTACACTTGTTTGGTTTCTTCCCTCTTTTTGCTCGCTCCTCGTCTCGAGTGTCCCGCGCTACGAAATATTACACCTCTCAGGCGCACATGTTATGGCAATTACGGCCACGGCACGCGTCTCGGTGACAAGATTAATGAAGCGAGCGTATCATCTGCCCGGCCAAATGTCACCGGCCAGCCGCAAAAAAAATGTTGCAATGTCACAGTTACACAGCTTTTTTTTGAAGTAGCGTCTGACACGTATTTCCGTTGCACTTGAGAAATTTATTTCTGGCTCGCTTTATCTTAATGACTTTAAGCTCCAGATTTCAAAGTAAACCCGTACATTACCATTCATTATAATGAAACATAATCAAAGACGTTGATTAAGAACCTTATTTCATGTGAATATTTCACGTTTTTATGGAAAGAACATCTGATGCACTCAGCTCCACTACTGCCGGTACCCTACAGTCCCTCAGGCGTTGATGTTTCACCGACAGCCACTGGATCCATGAGAAGAAAGGATATTATCACCAATACCAAGGAACCATAACGATATCGGTCAGCTGGTTTTTTTCAACCAATGACAGTTGAAAGCTCGTTATTAAAATCGGAATTTGAATTTCGGCCTATCTTGGATTCCAAGACCGATATTTGAAATTAAACCTCCATCAAATAGTTATATAGCAACCTGAAATGTCATCAATTTTTATAATTAATTGATATCACGCCATTGCAACTGAATTTTTATTTATTTTTGTTTTCATCGAATGCTTTGCAATTCATTCTCAGAAACATCTACATCGGTTTTTTATCTGTTGTTTGTGTGTGCTTACATCTAATGAACATGAAAAAATAGTTCAAATTAGAATAACAAACAGACTGCCCAACCAGGATATCAAACCAATTATAACACGCTTCAGAACATATATTTCTAACAGAAATCTGTTTCTTTTCGAGAGTGGAAGTAATAGATATGGGAAACAGTCATCATGAAGTACAACTCATATCATTACAGATGAATAAATAAATAAAAACAAATTGTACACAGCGTGGTGGGTGAACGGTTAACGTTGTGGCCTCGCATTCGGCAGGACGCGGGTTCGAATCCCCATCCGGGCATCCAAATTTGGGTTTTCCGTGGTTTTCCCAAATCACTGCAGCCGAATGCCCGGCTAAAAAGGCCAAGATCAAACATATGCAAACGACGTTTGTAATGTATACCAATGTACTTTTCTACACTATTTCAATGTTGCTTTCCCAAAAAGAGAAAATCTGTGGCAGGAAGAAGTAACAAAAAGTGGATGACTACAGCTATTAAAATATCAGGAGAGAGAAACAGGTTTTTACAGAAAACCAAGTTAGTCAAGGTTTTTCAAACTACCTTAAACGGTATAAGAAAATTTAAATCCAACAAGCAAAAATTGTGCCAAATGATAATTATACAAATCTTCCAACAAAATGAAAACAATGTGGCATTTTATCAGTCAAGAAAGTAACAGAAACAATATCAGGCTGTGTACTGATAATTCAGTACTTTGTGACTTCAAAGTGATTGCTGAAGAATTTAACAAATATCTGATTTTTTTGGCAGAAAAATTATTTGAAATAAGCTATAGTAAACAATCTGAAATTGTCTTCAGTCTTTCTATGACATCGATTGCTACAATGTATCTAGTCTAAACAAATCATGGTGAAATTTAAAAAACCATAATTACATTAAAAATCATTATTCATGTTAGCTGCCTAAGACTTCATTATGAAAACTTGTGCTAACTATGTGGCTGCTCTCTAGAAAAAATATGTACTGTTATAAATCTGAAAACTAGTTGCACGTGTCTGAGAGTTTGAATGACATCACGGATAAACTACTGCAGTATCTGGATGGTGTTTTCAAATTTTCAGAACCTAAGGTCCCGATTAAAATCAGCTAAAATAGCTTCTGACTTATGCGTATCGAGCAACGGAGCTAGATATTAAAATCATTTCGAGATGGGATAAATATATGCCACAGATCACTCTGTGTTTGAGAGGAGCAATCCTTTTAAGAATTGTTGACAAAGGATCACACGGTTATGTACTCTTTGAACACCGTTCTATTTTTTTACTTCGGTTGTTTGGTTCTTCAGTTTTCAGAAATGTAGTACATTTAAATAAAAGGAATACGTGAATCAAACGTAATAAACATAAGTAATATTTAATTTAGTGCAAACGTCTTTGCGCTTGGAGAGATACTGATCTGTCAATGAGAGATATTCGTTGTGGAAATCGGAACAGAAGAACGATCAGATTTATAGTATTACACTTCAGCGTTCACCCTGGTCGGCCTTCGTTTACGAGAAATTCAGAGTTAAAACTGTGAAGCTGACTATCTATGTTTGGAAAGAAGCAATCAACATTAAGTGGCTAGGTTATCGCGTGGTTTTGTAGTTGTGTCCATGTACGAAACAGTGGGTTCGATCACCGCTTCCACAAAGTATTTTCATTTTCTGCGCGCATTTCATTTCACTTCTACTTGCTATTATTGCTTTACAGATTTATTTTTATCAAAATTCATCGAAATAATAGTTTGTTTTTATTCAACGGATTAATAAATTATTAAATATTGATGATAAGTGGAATAAAATCATTTAAAAAATAAATTGCTTCCACACCTGCAGCATTTGAGAGAAAATGTTTTTCTACAGCCACAAATTCTTCTTATTATTTAACTTATGAAGCACATCTCATTTAAATTTGTAAACGTCTGATTTTTCTCCATTAAATTAGAACATTACCAGACGAATATACCATATCAGTAAAGTATAGGTGCACACAAATTGTGGAATTTATTTTAATGGCGTATTTATTTTTAGAAATTTCACGCGTACCTTGCAACATTAGGAGTTGCTAATAAAATGGTCTGTTGGAATTGTATCGTCTGTTAAAAATACTAAAAAGTGCTTCAAAAATTGCCCAGCTGTTGCAAGCTATGCGTGAAATATCTACATGTGAAGCTACTTTTGTAATACATTCCACCATTCACAACATTTTGCTTGTTTACAAATACCTGCAGCTGGTTAGGTTAATTTGCAGCCTGAACCGAATAAAAAATAAGGTACTTCGTTTCAGCATAAGACACGAGGAATTTAGTTTCAATTGGTAACATGAGCTCGCTTGATTTTTGAGCGATAATTTACTTGCGGTTCAGTTGAAATGCCAGCCTAGACAGGAATGAAAATTGTCCTTAGCTATCGTTGTTTCACTGTACATGTATTGCTATCGAATTCATGAAACCTGGCCGCTGCATTACATTCGTTATAAGGGCATGGAAACATATTCATATGTTGGCACGCCGATCTTGGACTGTTTCTTATAATGTTTCACGTAGCTTTAATTTCTTTATATTTAACTTACTATATTACGTGAATGAAACAATCGGACATCAGCATGAAAAACGAATCTAAGGTAAAAAAATAAAAGATTTTACATGAAATTTACATTTTTTGTTTTTCCACGTTTATAATTGATACTACCAGTAGAATAAGAAGAGTAAAGCATTTATCTACTCACTAGAGTTCGCGCGAGCGAAGCAGCTGGCAAATGCTAGTCTTTAAAACAAACTGAAATTTTTTCTGAAGTATTCAAAACTGCTAAAGTGACTCCGCTGCTTAAAAAAAGGTCCTAATGACCAGCTCACAAACTGTAGGCCTGTATCTCAGTTAACTGAGGTCATTTTTCCAAAAATATTAGAAAAACTCTTCCATGGTAGACAGCTAAGTTTATAAACAAATACGCACAATTTTGTATCCAGCAGCATAAATTCATGAAAAATAAATCCACTCATACAGCAACTTTTTTATTCCGTTTTAAAAGCATTGTTTGGAAATGAAGTAGCTACATGTATTTTCATGGACCTATCAGAGGCATTTGATGTAATAAATCACCGTATTTTTTAATTAAAATGTAAAAGGTTATAAGAGGGAACCCAACATACTGCATCAAATCGTTTCTGTAGATCATGAAACAATATAACAGAAAAATTGTATAACGGAAAAATTTACCTCAAATGAGTTTGGGAAGTATGGCGATCCCCAAGGCTCAGTGTTAGCCCCTGTTTTATTTTAAATTTATATAGTTGATCTACTAGGAATTTTCACCCAAAAAAGCAGATCTGTATGCAGATAACACAATAATTTTCTTCACTTTCCCAAACACGAAAAATTTAGAATTAGTAGCAAATCAATCCATGATTGACTTGAAAAACAGGTTTGATGAAAATAATCTAATATTAAATGAAGAAAAAACATTGAATTTATATCTAACAAAAACAATACTCAAGTAACCAAAAATGATAGAAATCTAAATATATATATATATATATTTGGATTATGAAATTGGATGTGTACACAAGCAAATTTGCAAAAAGACTGTCCACAATGTGTTATTGACTGAAGATCCTTAGAAATACCACCAGTATTAGTGCAGTAATGACAGCATACAATGCTCATTTCTACTCAGTTATTAGACATGCAATTTTTTTAATTCGGTAACTCATCACAAAGCATTGACTAAAAACAGACTAAAAAGTTTAGAATCATTAGGTAATTAATCTTGGCATTCTAAATTTTACATGCCTATATATCTATAAAATAGTTCGTTTCACGAGAGAGTATCTCCTAAGAAATAAAAAAACCTATAAAAATGATATGATACATAATTACTTCAATAGATGACATTCGGACATCAATATAACCTTTTGCAGGAGTTAAGCTTATCGAAAAGTATTTGATATTAGGATTAGCACTCTAAAGTAAAAAATACTTGCTGTAGCCAATTGAGAGAAAACTAAACGCATTTCTAGTGTGGCACAATTTTTATTCTATTGGTAAATATATAAATTCATAAAGAAACTGTGTTTAGGATTTTTTAATTTCTGTTTTTATCTTCTATTGTCTTGAACTAAAGTTTCTTCATGTGTATTTGTATTATTATTGTATTATTAGTTATCTGCACAAATCTCTTATTTCATATTTATATGAAACATCAAATCATTAAAATGACTTATACAACGTCAAATGTGCAACACGTACCATAAATTGAATAACTGGGTTGAACAAAATTGTTTGGTACTCTATCAGCCAATATTTTGAAAACAACCATTAAATAAAAAATATGGAAATCCACACATAACGATAAACAGTATAATAAACGCACAGTATTAATCGGAATGAGACATAAATTTTCATAGGGTTAGTCAAAATGTAAAATTTTCTAGATGGTTGCAGAAAAAATATTTATATAACTGGAATCTCAAATTAAGACTAAAACTGTTGTTTATGCTGCGGTATTTAATAAAAGACCTTAACCATTCTCTTGAAAGGAACCTATACCACACACATACCTAACAAGACGATGATGAGAAATAAAATTACTTATATGATGAAGTATATATACACATTTATAAGAATAATCAAAATTCAAGCAGCAAGTAACAAAAATAAAATTTGGTATCCTCCGCCATATTATTGGGCATGTTAATAACGGAAAGCCAGCAGATTATAAACACAGCACAATGAAAACATACAAGCACCAAATTAATTAAGCAAATCAAGCTACAAACATAGAAGAAATAATTTATGAAAAGAAAATCTGTAAACAACCACAACAGTGTGAGAAATACGCCAAAACTATACAACCAAGGTGATGGGAGAAACACATCAAAATTAACAACCATAGATACTAAAATCAAGTTAATCCCGAGGCAAAACTTTTCTAGATAATGAGAAAATCCATACATAATTATTTCAACATTTAAAAAATCAGTACTGTAAATAAGCATTTACAGCGAAATATACACAATTTTTACCATCGGAAATGATTTAATCGTAGCGTTATACAAACAAAACATTCGCCTTTGTTTTACTGCACATTACATTTCAACATAATTTGATTTGCACATCTAGTAATTTTGCTTTTAAATAAATATTTTAAATAGTAAATTATACAAGTGCTGAAAATTGATCGAAGTCCTAGTGTAAATAACAACTCAAGCGGGCTATTAATTATTTTCAGTCGAGTTTATGGTGCTGTGTATACAATTATGAATTTCAATGAAAACAGTCAGCAAGCAACCTTTCAATCACTAGAAAAAATTGTCCGAATGCTTAGAGCTTTGCAGGTAGCGTCAAGTATTGACTGAGAGATCATGGGATGCCTGTAGCTGGCATCACTCGGTGGCATAATTATGCGTTGACAATGATGGATGGTCAAGGCCACACCAGTAGCGTGAGTAACTGGAATTTATTTACTACCCAAGGCAGCTGATGACATGTAGCAGCCCCAGTCGGCAGCTTTCGCAGAAAGCGACTCAGGGCGATGAGTGAAGCGATGATTTGACGAAGTGTTAAAGGCTGTAGGGAGCGATCAGAGAAACGACTATCGTCAGCCAGTTCAGCAGTCTGCCGAAGGTGCGGTTAAAATTTTTTTTGACTACGTCAAAGCCTATTTATTAGTGGTGCTAGGTCATCAATAAATTGTGTGGGTGATGAAGCTTCAGTAAACTATTGATGAGTTTTCACACCAATCATTTAAATGCACTTTTATTCATTTCTTAAGTTTCTCAGGAGAAGAGACTGAAATCAATGACCCCGGCGTGCAGGTCGCAGTAGCAACACGCTGAGTGGCGGCTCGATAGACGGTTCACTCCAGCGAATAAATCTTCGACTTACACACCCACCCAATCGTCATACCTCTAAAACTTGCCTTAGTAACATTAAATGGATGGATGATGACCAGGTGTTTACTGATAACTGGTTAACCACGCAGCAGACACTCCGTCTACAGAATGCGTACAGATAGCTCTATGCGGACGACACCGCCCTCTACGCAAAGAGTTTTAATGTCACAGTTCTTTGAACCAGGCTGCAACAAACGTGTAACAACAGCCAAGATTGAGGGACCAAATGGCGACTTTCCTTCAACGCGCCCTAGAGTCATGCCTGATCATCTCCAGGAAGAAGGTTCCGTAGTTACTAAGACCGTTGACCATATTTAGGGAAGACATAAACTGAACGCAGACTGCAACGTATCTTGGCGTCAAAATGAATAGGAGGATGACTTGGAAACTCGACGTCACCACCATTCAAGGCAAAACTACAGGGAGTTTGAGAGTACTTTACCCTGTACTCCAAATGGAGGCCTGATTTAGGGATCCGTCTTTGTATTGCCTTCATAAGACCAATTCTGGAGTACGAAGCAGTAGTTTTGGGTAATACTGCTGCTTCCAAACTCAAACTATTGCAGAAAATACAAATTAGAGCAATTAGATACGTCCTCCATCTGTCTATGGAGATAAAAGTAGACGACTCCCGTCAAATTGGTAATCTGCCTAAACTGCGTAAAACTTTCCAAAAGCTGGCTACCTAATTTTACACCAAAAATCGAGAATCGGCCAACCCATTGATAACTTGTCTGGGAGCCGAACATGTATACAACGATCAGTTCAGGTGGCCAAGGAACCTCCTTGTTCACCGGTGAAGAAACTTTCAAAACCGGAAAATATAAATCATTATGATGACCCATCGATTCTGACAACCATACAACACAAACGGAAGGAGATGCGCACCTTTTGTAAAGACTTCTCCACACTCTTCCCAGCAATTGATGTCAAGGCCGGTCTTCGTACCTCTAAGCTTTGCCGCACCTATATGAAATTGATGGATGATGACCAAGTATTTACTGATATATGATTTATCTTAACTGAACTTGCACCTCACATTTCTTACTTCATGCCTGAATGAGAATAACCCTTCTCATACCTTGTAACTAACCCTCAACTTCCTTCTCCATATGTCAACTGAACTTTAATTGAGCTCCGGTCACGCTTTTCTCACCTCTTTCAGAAGTAGTTGAGTAGTATAATCACATTCCGCATGGTAACTATTTCACAAGGGGGCATCCATTAATTATGTGAGCTCAAAATAGGGGGGGGGCCGGAAATTTCTCACCATATCTCATTTAAAATGGGGGTGTCGATAAAAATCTCACGCCATCTTTTTGTTTCAGATTGTTATACTTCAAAGAGCAGCAGAAATAAAAAAAAGGCTTCAAAATTACGAGGTTAGTCTCAAATTATGGGGAGGGCTGTCCCACCAAATTTCATCAGATCTCACCAAAGGGGAGGGAGGGGGTCCAAATTTAAGAAACACGTCACGTAATTAATGGACGCCCCCCAAGTGACCTCCAACTGAACTCACGTCGCTGGTGGTGAGTCTCTTTGTGAGATTTCTGCCTCCGGACATTCGAGATTAGGAGATCCCCTTAAAGAAGTCTCTTTTGCCAATTACGTGAATATTAGAGGTAAATCCCCTCGCAGGGGTCTCGTAAACCCAGACAAATACGTGCACCAGCCGAATAATGTGATTTCCCCCGCCTCTGAGTCGCACTGGGAAACTGACGCTGCTTAAATGTCGCAGTATTGCCACGAAGAATTACTAAGCAATTTATGGGGCATAACAAGGTTCTTACAACTTGCCATTAAATATGGAGGATGAAAAAGTACGTAGCTGCCAAACAAAATTCAATTTAGGCAGGGGGGAGGGAGAAACGGCAGACAAAATATGCACCAAAGTATGGGCATTGTGGCAAGCGTTTCTTCAGAGATACTATTACGCTTCATTAGGTAACTCATTACTTTAACATGTCACCACCAAAATTGTTAGTGGTGAGACATATCACTTCATTCATTCAGAAATGGTATAGCCATAAACCGGCTGCAGGATTTCTACGTCCATCTGTTTTTGATTGAAATACAATTATTAGGCATAATTATTAATAGTAGCATTCGGTTCTGCCGTGTTGCCTATTAAAATATGGTCGCAAGTATTTTTAGTTAAATTTTCAATATTAGGATTTGCCAGTAGTTAAAAATATATAAGAGCGAGAGTTAGCGTACCACACCGTCCATCAGAAGGTACGGTGCGCGCTAAATTTAACAGCTGGCAATCCCTACTAGCTGCAGGCAACCAAAACTTTTTAACTCTCTCTTTGAAACGAATTATAATTTATTAAAAAAAAAAAAACAAGTGAACAAAATTTTAAAAAAAAGTTTTTTTGAAAATTTAGTTGAAAGAACAGACAGCTATATTTAGATAGGCAACCGTACACTGCTATTAATAATTATACATAAAAATTACATTTCAGTCAAAAAACAGATGGACTTAGAAATTATGTAAGCGGTTCTCGGACTAGTACTAGAGGTTGCCTATGAAACCACAATGTATACTTGGACCTAATTATTTCCATGATACAGCCACAAAATTTAGCCACCCACCGACTGACAACTCAAACTCGACGGCACTTTGACTTGTCATTAGCTTCTGCCAGCGCCTGTCTCAGAGATTTACAGAGCTGTCAGCTCTACCGCCAGCATATTGCGGCTTTGGTGTTGGCACGTTGCCTGCAGTGCTGCTAACACTACATTTAATTCTGGCCCGGTAAGCGCTGATGAATATTGACGCTCATGAAAGCTACGCCGTATTAAATGATTCCTATGCGGTCTGTAAACTGCTCGTTACACAGTGATTTAAACTGGGCACGGTGCCCGCAGTGTCCCAGTTCTGAGCCTTTCATTAATTAGTGTAGAATAATTTGCTGCCGAAAATCACCTGACAACCTCTGAAGAATTTGTAGCATTTCCACACCAACTGTGATAGCAGTGTGTTATAGACGAGAAAGAATCACTCTAGTCTCTGACAAGTGCAAACTGCAGCTCACTGAAATATTTATTAGAATATTCTTAACAACTTATAACTGCCAAAATGATAGCAATAGTTGTCAAGTCGAGTAACGATAATCACGGTTCAGAAAGAAATAACACTTTATTTATGTAGCACAGTTCCTTGAAATTAACATTTTAACACTCGTGTTGCATCAGGCATCTAATACACTGCACATTCATATTACAACGCTCATACAATGAAGCCCAAACAAGCGCCATACGATACTTAGAGTCCAGGCGCCATCAACGCTTTGTTCCCTCACGGTCGATGCGAGGCAGTCCAGAGATTCTAATCACTCTAGTTAGCGATAATAAACGTACCCTACCCAAAGACTATACAGAACAACGGCTTGTGGAACCATGGAGGTGGAACCATGGAGGAAGGAAATATATGGAAGAGAAGTGACGTTAAATTGGTGAAGCAGGCTCGCGCATGCGCAGTGGCGGCAGCGGCGATATTGCGCTTCCAAACAATTGCGATGTTCCCAGTATATCCCGAAAACTAAGCAAGATATCGAAAAATTTTATTCTTTATTTTAGATTTGTCTCGTCGTGTTACATAAGAATCGATGATTAAATTTGAATTTTGCGAAATTTTTCTTCTCCATTTCAACTCAAGACACCTCACTTTTGATACAGTATATCTCTAGAACTAGGTGAGATATCGAAAAATTTTATTCTTTATTTTTCATTTGTATCGTCGTTTTAAATAAGAATCCATCGTCAAATTTGACTTTGAACAATTTTTTCTTCTGAATTTCAACCAAAACTTTTTCACATTTGGGACAGAATATCTCGAAAACTAAGCAGTATATCAAAAAAATTTATTCTTAATTTTTTATTTGTCATATCGAGTTACATAATAATCCATCACCAGATTGCGGCGTCACCTTTATCCTAGAGTCCCCTTGAGGTTTTTGTACATATTCCCCGTATCTGTATGGAAGCGGCCATGCCCACTCCACTCCAGCCATGCCCCCCACTCCTCCTCCGCCCTGCTTCACTTCAATGCGTGGTGGAGGTCTCTTGCGTCGTCTCCATATATTTCCTTCCTCCATGTGTGGAACCCTTTCAAAATACGAATTAATTTACAAATATTAATAAATTATTATTCAAAACATTTATAATTAATCAAGGAAAAATAACGTAATTTCAGACACATTCAGGAAAAGACGAATTAAATTCTACGGCCATATTATCAGAATGAAGAACAACAGACTAACCAAAAGAATTTTCAACTTGACAATTTCAGTGAAAATCAACCAAAAAAAATTGAAATCGAAAAGGATCTCCAGGAAACTTGAATCAATATCATACAGGACAGATACAGATTTAGTAGCATAGTCAATAACCATGGGAGCCGGGAGTGGATTGCAAGGGGGTGTACTTGCACCCCCTTGCTATGAAAGAAAATTCACAGAAAAAAAGATTAAGAAATAAAAATTTATTATTAAATCACTTTTTGATTAATAATTTAAGGCGCCTAGATTGTTGTCAAAATTTGTTCAACACCTTGTCAATAAATTGAGCATCCTTAGTTAATAAGTGTTATATATAACGTATTAAAAAACAGATGCACCCCCCTTAAAGTAATCCTGCCATCGCCCATGTCAATAACCATCAATTTACCAACAGCCAGTATATTAGAAGAAGGAATACTTGGACAGAAGAACGTAGAAAAGAGCTCAGCGAGAGGGATTATGGGAACAAAAGAAAAACACATCTGCCAAATAAGTTCATTCGCGTTTCTCAGTTGGACATAACGATGGAAAAAATACAATAATAATTGTAATAATAATAAATGATTGGAGGGATGTGAAATTGTCACGCAGGTGGTCTTCACGTCATTAGTAACGCGCTCTAGAGGTCCAAGGATGTTTGTACACGGTTATTCAATGATAAAATCTGTAAACTTTTTTTAAACAAAAATACTCTTGTTAAGAAATCTTCTCATAACAGAATTAAGTAACCATTATGAAGTATTACACAACTGTTCCGAATGAACTGTAAACTCAGATTCCTCCTTCTTAGATTATGTAGTTGTACTGTAGAATTTAATAAATCTAATTTTTGTCCATGTGTTTCTCTCCATGTGTAGTCCGAGACACAGTGTTGATCACAACTGTGAACATTTTCGCGGCGACAATGCTGAATAAAAACTTCTCGGATTACAAACCGCGTCAAAATTGAATCTTCTGGTCACGTTTCGGAAGCTTGAACCGCTTCCATTGTCAAGCCTCGCTTAACGTGTTAAGGCTCTCCTTGAAACCCCATAAGTTTTTATTCAGTGTTAATCACGTTTAGTTCTAGACACGAGATGTGAAGGAATAGCACCATTGGTAGCTGGTACACTAAATACAAGATATAATATAGTGTTAGTTCTCAACTGGTAGGCTACTACCCGGCAGCTTCACCCTCATGGACCTCACGTTTCGCAGAAATAAGAAAACAAATCAAAATTTGGTGAACTGCTGCCAGTATATGGCACGATGAATTTAATTTTTAATATTTTGAAATACCTTCACCAGTGCCATGTTACTTAAATAATCAAAGTTACGCAGCCAACAGAAATATTAACAGCATTCATTGAGTTGTAACAGAACTCAAACCAAAAATTAAATGGAATTGTATTTTATGAAGCATTTGTAGTATGCTAGAGTTTGGTTGAATATGATCTGGTATGTTTGTTTTGCAATTTACTGTAAATCAATGTATATAGACTTTGTTTTATGAAAAGGAATTATTTAGAGGCAATTTAATATGTTTAAGGACAGAATTGTACAAGAGAATTGCTTAAATGTTTGTAATTCCAAGTATTAATGCAAGTTACGATGTCTAAAGGACAATTTTCTACAATTTAAAATGATTTCTGTGAATAATTTTGTGTTTACGTGTCTTTAATTTCCATTTCTGACTATTTTGTATTGATTTTTAATGATTATGTATTAATTCCGATTGTTTTTAATATGTTTCAATTGTTTAAGTATTGCTAACTTTCGAGAAATATCTGTCGGGATCTGTTCTAGAAATTTCGATGTATCTTATATAAAGCAAACATCCGAGACAGAGAAAAAGTTTTTACCGACTCAATTTACGACGGCCAAGTACTGTATTGTCTGTCGAAGAAGTGTTGTATGCAATCTCTGGATTATATGTATGCATGTAAACAGTATCGTTGACGTCGTGTTTATGAAAATAAAAGCAAGTTTAAACTGAACTGTATCGTGGACTAGTTATTTATCATATTATTTATCTTTGATATAGTTTTTAATCTTTGGCTCCTATCTGTTCAGTTTACGTGCATATAATCATTTATTGCACCATCCATCTTTCACGTAGAATTATGAAACATGTCCCAGTTTTTGAGTTAGATACTAAGCTTGTCGCATAACAAATGGTAAGCTTGAGGCACACTCCTGTCGTCTCAGTGGGAGTCACCCCTGACCTGGTAAACGTGAAGCGAATATTGTACCAGTAATTCCCTTTCAGTCGGTGTCCACTCCTAACCATTCTCTGAAACTCATAAAAACTTCAGAAAACATCTCAAAACTAATTTAAATAAAACTCGACTAGTTGCAGTTTCATTAATAGAAGTCCCTAATATTTCTAACACTCTTTTGTATAAGTGGCTCAGTTAACATAACACACACTTCATCTTCTAAAAATGTCTACTTTCTACTAATTAACCTTAGCAGATTTTAATAATCACTTTCTAAACAGCAGAATGTTTGTCCTCTCTGACGAGCGTGGTACGTGAGCGGTTAACGCTCTTGCCTCGCATTCGGGAGGACGCGGGTTCGAATCCCAGTCCGGAAATCCAGATTTGGGTTTCCCATGGTTTCCGCAAGTCACTCCAGGCGAATGCCGGGATGCTTCCTTCAAAAACGCCATGGCCGAATTCCTTCCCGTTCCTTGTACCCAGTTCTTACCCTCATCTAATTATCTCGAAGTCGAATAGGCTTAGAGCCATAAAAAAAAAACTCTCTGGGTCTCACTTAAACACGGCAATGACCTCGTTCATTGCCTTTGCGGAACTAACCTAACTTAATGTTGAAAGCGTTCATTTGTGAAAACATGGCGAAAGACTACCTTTTTTTTTTTTTTTTGCTGTCGTCAGTCTTTAGACTGGTTTGATGCAATCCTCCATCCCTTCCTATCCTGTGCTAACCTCTTCATTTCAACATACCCCTTACAACCCACGTCCTCAATTATCTGTTTCATATATTTTAATCTCTGTCTACCTCTACAGTTCTTACCTTCAACTGTTCCCTCCACTAACAAATTAACCAATCCAGCATGTCTCAAAATATGACCTCCAAGCCTGTCTCTTCTTCCTGTAAGCTTCTTCCATAAACTTCTTTTCTCACCCATCATTTCCAAAACTCGTTCATTTCTTACTTTGTCTGTCCACCTAATTTTCAGCATTCTTCTGTAGCACCACATTTCAAATGCTTCAAGTTTCTTTCTTTCCGGTATTCCTAAAGTCCATGTTTCGCTACCGTAAAGTGCTGTGCTCCACACATAGAGTTTTAAGAAGTTCTTTCTAATTCCTAGATCAATATTTGAAACTAAAAGGTTTCTCTTTTTCATGAAGGCTCTTTCTTACTTCCCACTAACTCCTCAACATTAAACACTCCGATAATTCAGCTAACAGCCGCGCACACCTTCGCGTACGATGTTGAACAGCCCCACACACGCATTCTCCTCCACTGATAAATGATGAAAGGTGTCAACACTTTTGCTCCTGTGTTTATATTTTTTATCTAAATTTCTTCTTCTGATGCAACTACGAGACGTTGACAAGGCTAACGGAGGCTGTTCTTGAACCGAAGACATATGAGGCAACTTTTTCCCCTCGCTTTGATTTTAATGTTGTGTCATGCGCTCAAACCACTAAACGTGCTTCGAAAATCCTCGAATGGGTCTTTATTTCTCTTTATGAAGCCCTATAACCGTCACAGCCTTCTCCAATTTTAAATTAAATAAGCATCATCGATTTAGTTAAAAAATAAGTTTAGGGAACATACTCCAAAATACCAAAAATCCCGGTGGTGACATCTAAAGATAAAATAGTACACAGTCGTTCGTTTCTTGTAGAAGATGGTAAAATCTCCCGAATTTAGTCATCGAAATAACTAAATCCCTTTCATCATTTACAACAACTGGTACCAGTTTCCTGACAACATTAGATGCCAAATAACAATAATAATAGAGGACAAAATAAACAATAAATATAAATGTCACTAGTTGGTTAACAAATATCCTGCATGGCAAAAATTGAAAGGATTTGCTATAAAATTCACGTAAATAACCTATGTATAATCGATCAGGTAGTTCAAAGGAACATAGCGTCCCATATTACACCACCATATTCAAGCAATGGTCTGGCCAATGTTTTGTAACCCAATTCCCTTACTTTTCTGGTACAGCCCTCTCCAACAAGTGCAGAATTTTCCTACTACCTGTCCCATCTATCCTGCCCAGTTATGCTTGATATAAAATGTTAAGCCATTCCAAGTCTTCCACAAGCAATTCTTTACCCACCTCATAATCATAATAAACTTTTAGTTTTTTTGTCAGTGTACCTAATAAGCTGATTCTTCTTTGCATTTATCTTCGTCCCATGTTGAGCTACCCATCTATAGGCCCATATCTCGTCCAGATCAGCCTGCAGCTGTTCACAGTCGTCTACCGTTTTGATCCTATTATATAGCATTAGTTAATGTGCAAACAACCTAACTTCTTACAGTAAACCATCAATACATTAAAATAACGAATAGCAGTCGTCCCAAAACATTGCCCTGTGTCACTCCCATTTTCACTTCCACTTCTTTTGATTCTGCATTTCCTCCCCTAGCTTTCTGTTTTCTACCTTTTAAGATTTTTTCTACCCAGTAAATTATTATTTCATCCTCTCCAATAGTTTTTACCTTATTTTCCACCATTATATCGCTCACTCTCTCAAAAGCCTTTGAAAGATCTTGTGTTTTCTCTCGACACCAGACATATTTTTTTTTTTGTAATTACGGTTTATTTTCTTTTTTTGTAACAGTTTAACGTCCCTTTTTAACAACGTGGTCTTTAGAGACGGGAAAGGATGGGGGCAAGGAATGGGAAGGAATTCGGCCATGGCCATTTGAAGGAAGCATCCCGGCATTCGCCTGGAGTGATTTGGGGAAACCATGGAAAACCACATCTGGATGCCCGGACGGGGATTCGAACCGCCGTCCTCCCGAGGTTTATTTTCAGGAGTATTCTGTGTTCTGTAACACAGCATCATTAGTAACTTTGATTACATTTATTGCCTTATACCTATGTTTTTCTGAGTGAAATATAATCTCACAAGCAACTGAACTTAATTTCAAATGTTTGTTCTTATAGTTGAGACGTTAACAATCGATTCAAAAGAAATCAATTAGTTTTACTAAGCATTGCAACACACAACCTCTTACTTTACTTCTTCGTAAGGCCTACTAATAATGGTTATTGCTGACATCGGATCGACATGAGAATACAAACATCTCCACTATTATTATTTTTTAAAAGTATAACTAACTGCAAACATTAACTTAATGAAGAAACTGAAATTTATCTGTGCATAAAGTATAACCCACAGATGATATCTTAGAAAAAATGTATATCATTACAACCAACATTAATCGAAGCACCATACCTACTCCGTAAATTCAAACTCCTTCTGTCACCGACTTAATTTTCAGTAACTGTGTACAGCGATTAATGTGTTTCATCTTTTTCCAGAAACATAATTGACAAATTCATTGTTTTCAGTAATCTCTATTTTCAGAGCCTTTTACAAGGAACGTTTATTCCATTTATAAAGTGCTTTTAACTAACTTCTGTTTGTTAATAACAATAAGACATGACATGCGAGGTATCAGCTCCAACTTTCCTTTCACTGAAATCAGATATATATATATATATACATAACAGATGCTGTACTAATAGTGGAACCGAAGATAGATTAAGGAAAACGGAATACGCCTTGCCCAGCAAAATTTATCATGGCTTGTGACATTTACTCTACCGTCTTCTGCTAGTTGATTCCTTGTTGTTAATTTATTACATCATTTGGTTACTCGTCTGTGGCATACCGGCATATGGAGACATCATTTTCTAACTGCGAATTGATTTCTGGAAAACCATTCTATGAAAGAATCTGAAAGTTGTATCGTAAAGTATACTTACCCAACATTAATGAAGGATAAATTTATTTTGCCTTTAAAAAAATAACATCAAAAAATAAAACAAACTGTGCAAGCCATCTTTGAATTCGTGCAACATCAGTCTAGTAAACGTCAAACAGCAAATAAACAAAAAAGCTTTTAAGATTTAACTTAAATAACTTTAAAGAGCAAGCACAACAGGTATGAATGTATTTCCAATGAGTACTCAGAATAACTCATTCCACATTTCCCAGTCTTTCCAAATGTTAAACATGTTTTCCTTTCTCATTAAATTTTATTTTGACGACTCCGTGATGAAAATTCTTTCTAACAATAAAATGAACATTCATTTGTAGTCTGGGTCTAATATTACGTTGTTTCTGTAATATTCCTTTCAAAAATCTACAAGTATCTGCACAATTCCAAGTCACAGCACAGCCTTAATGCTGTGGCTTTCTACATTAGCTTGTGATTGAGGCATCAGTTATGTCTCTATAAACCACACGAAAATTTATAATTATACAGCATTTTTAAGAATATTATACACCTTAAAAAGAAGTCTGTAAGAAGTTTTTGATTTTTCTAAGCACACAGGAAGTAACGAAATAAAACAAGATTCTTGTTTCGAAATCAGTTTCTTCCCAAGAAATTACAGAAACTCTTTTCAAGAAGTTAGTTAAAAATGTTTGATTTTAATTTTTTTTATTTATATATGCTGAGCTTGCGGTGAAAATAATACCTTCCACCGCTTTACCCTAGTTCTGTACAAACATGAAATAGTTGGCTATTGCACTTTAGTAGTTGTTTTACTGTCACTAACTCAGCAGCATATTTTGTTCAAACTATCATCTTCAAGGTCTTAAAATATGCTTTAGTTATTAATTTTGTTATCAGTGGTTTTTATTAGGTTTTTCATTACAGTATTGTGCTCCCATTTACGATTTTTTTTTTGGAGATTTTGTATATTTTTTCAATTAGATTTATGCTATGAAAGTATTATCAGTAATTATACATATATACAGAGCATGAATTATCTAAAAGATTATAGAAACTTTTTTCTTTGAATTAGTAAATAATAAATGTATGAAAAATTAGTATAATTTATAACATTTTAGAATATAAATGTTAACATTTGTCATGAAAGTCATTGCATTCAAAATAAACCTCTACACTATATTTATTAATGTACTATGTATTTGGCTAAAAGTCTTCCTTTATATGTAATAACACTTGTCCGACTATACATCTAAAACATTTTTGCTACTGTACACACTTGAAAGAAAAGGGACATGCATTATTTAAGAATTTTTTAAAATTTGATCGCTGAAACACAATTAAATTTAGAAAATTACGTACATCTTCAATACTTATTAATTGTTTTGAATTTGAATTGCCGTAATACTTCAGTACAAGAATGGTGTTTCAGAACCGCATTTCATGAATAATTTAATAAAAACGTTGAAAGAATTTAAAGTTAAAATTTGGAGAGGGTAAATGTAGGTGGGTGCTAGAAAGGCGTAAATGGGTGTATAGGGAAATTGCCACCGAAGCGTGCGCTCCATTTCAATTTAATTAAATGTTAAATATTATTACACAAGGTACACGAAGCTGCGAGCATTCCTTAAATAATTCTTTTAACAAATTTAATAGATATGTAAATTCTTATTAAGAACTAGCACACATATATGTTTAATTAAATCAAGAATTTACAAAGAAATTTATTTATACTGAAATTTACTCGAAATAGGTACAGGTTATTTTGTTCATAAAGTCACCACTAATTCCCACACTGTCGTTTCAGCTAGTGTATGAATCTCCTCATTGCCATTCATATGAATTAACCGTAATTTGCTACCACGTTTATTGGAAATTGGACAGAATTATCAAAGCCTATATCTGAAATGAAAGAGCATTCTGGTTTTTTAAAAGGAAATTTTATGTATTTTTAAATCATATGATCATATTTTTAGAAACAAAAAAGTTCCGCTTTTCTTTTGTAGAAAATATATCAAAGAGGATAAAGCAATCGTCATTTGAAATTAAAACTCATTTGTTAGTTTCCAAAGAAAAATAATTATACAGACACCACAAATACAATTATTCTCTTTAATTAAAAAAAAAAAAAAAAAAAAAATCTGTTGAAAATCACGCAGCTGATGGAAAAAAAATGCTATGGCAAAAGGTTTGACATTACTAAGCATTTGTTCCTCCGAATGCCGAAATGCCGTGCTTGTAAGACACGTAACGATAAAATATATTTCAGCGGTGGTCCTTAGTGGGGCGTGCCTTTCCAGACATTTAATGGGCCGGCTACGTAGCGAAATTACAGAGTACGCATCGCTTGACATGAAATCAATAATCCGCGCATTATTAATTCAGGCGAAATAAATGGGTTGAAATAAAAGCGCTGTAATTTTAGTCAACACTGTAACTTCTGTTCTCTTCGATAAAATGTAAATAGCTTTATATGAGCGTCCCATTTAAGCCGCATTATAAACCGGCATTATAATAATGATTAATATCTGTTTGTACAACAGAGCTATTGATAGTAATCTTCTGCAGTTAATGAAATAAATAACTCATTGTGTGCAAATAACTGGTGCTTATATACGGCTTTACATATCTGATTCAGTAATAAATCACAGTTGTCGGGTGTAGATGATATAAACAGTAATACGTCCATAAACAAATTCCCCGCTATAGTACTTGTTTCCTAAACAATATTTGGATTAAGCATCAACTACGGAACGAGCTAAAAGATCACTTACAGTGCAAATAAAACATTTCAACAGCACTTTGGTAGAGTACTAACACTTTCCCATTGCAATCAACCTGTTAAAGCGAGAGCCAGCAAAAGCAGAAGAGCTCTTGAAGCGACCAAGCTAATGGCGGAACGTAGTCCCTCTCTGCAATGGGAGAAAGTAATTCACACTAAACTGACAGTCCGATAAGACCACTGACCCACGTGTAGTGCATACATCAACTAGAATAAATTCTCCTTAATTCCCAGTTTATCTAGGAACTGAATTGGATAGTTTAGTCCTAGCAGTGTATGCTAATTCAGTGCCTACGGACATTTCGTACGAACGCACTAGTACGGTACTAAATGTATTTGCATGAATCAGAGCTCCCGTTTCTGTTCGTACACCTACATAAATGAACATATTCCACGTGCCGCTCGATACTGATCACAGATGGAAGGTAATTTCGAACTTTACAGACGGAAATCATTTTGAGCTAGCAGCGCGACAAATGAATAGCCAAATGCGCAATGTATTCTCGTTGTTTACAAACACTGTACAGAATGATTTTCTTTATATAAAATAGCCGCAGCTTTGACATTATCTTCTGTCTCAGACTTTTATTATTGAATTAATAGAAACATTGTGAATTTAAACTATACGTAACATAATAGTTGCATCCAAACAACCAGTGTCAGTTAAGAATTGTGTGACGATTTCTACCACGGCGTTACTACGTAAACAACCCTTGCTAATGTGGTAGTAATGACCTGGTAACAGGATTTCTTTTGGCTGCCCATTTAGTCGGATTTAGTCAAGAAGACTATTTTGTCCCGTTTCCCACCAATCGACTCTTGTCTTCTCTTGATCCGGCGTCTTGGCGGCGCTCTCGCTCGATGATGAGAAAACAACAAAATATAACAATAATTACTGACAATTACATTCTGACTTTCCATTTCTACACTCTTCTTCACTTCTCGCAAATGTGCGAAGCGTTCAATTGGCTTCTTTGTACCACACGTGACCGTAAAACTCTTCAGAAAAAGAAGACAACCTATCTTTTTTCGTATTCTTAAAAATGTCACTATTTTTTCTACTTCGCTATTTTTCGCACTTCACTCCTTCTCGATTCCAGCAATTTCCATCAGGATAACAAGAGTTTCTCAGATTCCCCTAAAGCAATTATTATTTTATTATTTTATTATTATTTGGTCCTTGGCTTTCGCCAATATTGACCAGCTAACAATGTTACATTTTTGACCAAATTACAGAAATACATTCTTGCTCAGTTGACATTAATACATTTTGCATAGAAATCTTGTTTGGCCATCATTTTAAGACACAAATAGCAATAAATTTTTTTACATATTTCTCTTACTTTTATCCTTCTATCTTTAATAATAACATATAATCCCTATATCATTATTTAGTGTTGGAAGGAAATAAAATTTTTACATATTACCTATACATTTTATATTATGCATATACATGATACCCATTACATCGTACAAACAGGGGTATACAAAAATTAATTTTTTTCGCCCGCTTTCTATCTTTTGTAATTAATTTGTCTATCTAAGTCCTTATATATTCCATACAGAAACCTAATTGATATTCAAAAATGTACATTTGTTTATAATACATTATTTCTCCACACAAACATTTTCCTATCATCCTGTACTGGATTTGGAAAACTTGATAGTTTCCTCATAACAGTAGTTCTAATCGAGAAATATTATAAGAGATACCTTATTTATTTTGAAAAGAACTATTAATATCCCTGCTCACAACAAAAATTCCTTAAAGACTAATTTGTGTTCTCTTGTACAAAGTAGCTCTCATATCTACATATATACACTCTACATGGGCGCATACATGAACACTTACATATCTATACCCATACATATATTTACATACCCATATCCCACAAACATACAAAATTAGTCCATTTGATATGAAATATACTACGTTCCTTTATAATACATCATATTTTCCTATTACATTTAGATATATATTTACATAGTTGTTTTATCTTATCTACCGTAGGAGTCCCTAGAAATTGTCGTAGGCTCTCATAGTCTGTTATCTTATTGCCTCCGTCTTTCTGTAAGATTGATTTCCTGTGTTCGCTGTATTTGCGGCATTCCACCACAAGATGCACTATGTCTTCATATGCCCCACAATGCTCGCAGTTCGGTGATGTTGTCAAACCCCCCTAAAGCAATGATGTCAAAGATACAGCCCGCGGGCCGAATCCGGGGCCACACTGCCCGCGATCGCAGTGTGACACAGAAAGAAGAATCATGTTTTTTAGAGCTTTTAGACTTCACTCGATTCCTCTACGAAAGTTTTAAAATGCGCACAGTACATTTATAAGTAATTTCAAGGGCAGCGCGTGCCTAGAGAAGCGAGAGAGATAGACAGTAATGCCACAACAAGCGGAATCTTCCACGCGCTTCGAGTCTAGACTAGAACCTTCCTTATCGATATAAAATGAGTGCGTCGGCGCGACGTGAGTCAGTTGAGTGATTGTGAAGGTATTGTGCATTTGTTTGTGTCGTGCGCGTGCGATATCCATAATTGTTGTGTCGAGTTCCATAATTGTTACGATTTTGGCATAATGTTGATAGTGAGTGCAGAGTTTTTCAGTCTAAATGGGAAATTGCATATTTTTTCATAGAATGGAAAGGTAAGCCACTGTGTTTGATTTGCAATCAAAGAGTTACTGTTTGTAAGGAGTTTAACTTGAAGAAACACTATGATACTAATCATAAATCAAAATTCGATTGTTACACTGAAAAAATAAGAATGGACACATTGTCATCTTTAAAATCTAAACTTCAAGGTTAACAATCGATGTTTACTAAAACTAATACTGAGAGCGAAGATGCCCTGAAATCAATTTTTATTATTGCATTAGAAATCGCGAAGAGATCAAAACCTTTCACTGATGGTGATTTTATTAAAGACTGTATGTTGAAAGTTGCCGATGTTTCATTTCCATCTGAAAAGTCAATAATTCAAAATATTTCGCTGTCAAGAAACACTGTTGCTTCAAGAATAAATGATTTATCTCAAAATTTGCTTCTTCATTTGAAGGAGAAAATTAAGGAATTTACAAACGTTTCACTGGCTGTTGACGAGAGCACTGATACTATTGATACAGCTCAACTTGCTGTTTTTATACGAGATATTAACAGTAACTTTGAAATAACTGAAGAACTATTAAAGTGCGTTCCATTGACAGGTACTACAACAGCAAATGATATTTATTCTGCAATTGAGAATTTGATAGCAGAATATGAACTCGACTGAGATATACTTAGCAGCACAACAACGGATGGCGCTCCTGCCATGGCCGGCAAACATTCGGGCGTTGTAACTAAATTAAAACAGAAAACATCAGGGAATTTTGTGGGATTTCACTGTATAATTCATCAGGAATCATTGGCATCCAAACATTTTAAAAATGGACCATGTCATGCAACCTTTAATTAAAATAGTAAATTTTATAAGGAGCAGAGGACTAAATCACCGACAGTTCAGGCAGTTTTTACAAGATTTGGACGAAAAGTTTTCTGATGTCCCTTATTTCACCGAAGTTCGTTGGCTCAGTCGAGGAGTAGTTTTAGAAATATTTTTTGCATTACGTGACCTTATTCAAGCTTTCATGTTAGAAAAAGGCAACCCAATTGATTATGACAATGACTGGTGGGTTGATTGTGCCTTTTTGGTAGATATGAATAAACACTTGACTGATCTGAATGTAAAGTTACAGGGTAAAAATCTGATTGTCACTCAAATGTATTCAAGCATTTGAAACAAAGTTGAAGCTGTGGGAAAATCAGGTAAAAAATCAAACTTTGGATTTGGATCAATATTCTCAACTTCTGCAAAATCTGATCACGGAATTCAACAATTGTTTTGAAGACTTCCACAAAATGAATGCAATGGAATTCCCAGTTTTCAACATTCCATTCAATTTTGAAGCTTCACAGGCATCAGTTCATTTGCAAATGGAGTTGAAATTATTTTGAAAGAAAAATTTAAAGAGGTTAACGCTCTTACATTTTATACACAATATTTCAAGAGTTTGGATAACTACCCGCAATTAAAAAAGCATGCAGCACACATTCTGAGCATGTTTGGTAGCACCTATTTATGTGAGCAGATGTTTTCTGTCATGAAAATAAATAAGAACAAATATCGCACAAGACTTACGAATGAACATCTCCAATCAATTCTTAAAATAATTACAACAAATATGATACCCTCTTTTATAACTTTGATATGATTTTCAACAACCGTATATTTTATACTATACAATTAAATAAATAAAATGTTATAATAATTCAGTACATTTTTTTTATTTGAATCTGGCCCGCCTACACATTCTAAATTTAATATACGGCCCTCTGCAAGATTGAGTTTGACACCTATACCCTAAATTGCTTTTTGAGACACGACATTCTGACTTGCTACTTAACGAATTAGAAGTATCTGCGATCCTATTTGAATTTTTCATTCAGGCTCATAATCCTCGGGGGCGTCCATTAGTTACGTCAGGTGAAATAGGGAAGGGGGGCGGGGGTTCCGGCGAAATCTCACCAAGGGGGAGGGAGGGGAGCTAAATGGAAATCTCACGTGAGGTTTTTGAAATTCTTGAAGGACAGGAGAGCTAAAAAAAGGCGACGCGGATACCGACTTTTGGGGTGGGGGGGGGGGGTATTACCGCCCCCGGATGCAGGCGAGCTAAAAAATAAGTCTAAAAAAATTACGAGGCCGATCAGCGGAGGGGGGGGGGAGGTCCCGTCCAAATCTCACGTCATCTTAGGGGGGGAGGGTCCGACCAGATCTCACCAGAAGGAGGGGTCAGGAATTCCGGGAAAAAAACCTCATGTAATTAATGGACGCTCCCCTTCCAGGGGTTGAGAGCGTAATTGTTCGAACATTTGTGTTGCGCTTGTTTGTGGCCATTGTTCACACTACATGTTCTCACACAACTTAATATTCAAATAATAATTTTTATAAATTGCATTTATTAATTTACCATCGGTGGACTGGTACACCATATTTATCAGTACGGATTGTAGAAGAGATTGCTGGGATATGTCTGGTTCGAAACTTCAGCAGATATTTAGTTCTCAGCTTCTTGCTAAAGTCTACTGATCATTTATATAGAAAGTTTGAAGTAGAAGTTCGCAGCTGCAAAGTCAAAAGTAATTATATTTTTCTACTTATATTTGTACTTTTTATGACACTTCAAATTAGGTTCCCATGTTCCAGCACTATTGCTCTTATAAAAAGTGACACATTTTTATTTAGATGGACAATAACTTGTTATTTACGAGCTGTATGATGTAATATTCAAACAATGGTAGTTTATACTTTGCTGTTGTTCATTCTAGAAATATTGAAATTCTGATTGTTAAAATGAATGTCAGACGCTGAAGTACAAAAATTCTCAAGACAACAGCACAGGTATTTTAGAAATGAAATGGAATCAGACTAATATTTTGACGCTGATGATGTAGCAAATTCCCTTTTTATGGCGATTTGACAGAACTTTGAAATTCAAATGAAGAGATTTCCTCAGAGATTTTGAAATCTCCAGGAAAGGAGTTAATTATTAGATATTCAAATTCAAACTGACGTGTATATAAAACTTACGAAACTTGATATTTTCTACCAGATTTTCGTAAAAAAAAAGAACCAGTCAAAATATGTGAAAATTATTGAACAAAAAGTTTAATATCATGTGCTTCAAAAATTCTGAATAGAATAAACAGAGCAAAACAGAAGAAAGAAAATAGAAAGAGACTTTACACGAAGATTGATTTGGGTTTAGATCAGTTAGTTAGAGAAACAACTAATGTTAGAGCGACAGATAACGAAAAGCAAGGACACCTTTATGGCGGATGCTTTGATCGCAACAGAACGTTTGAAACTTTAAAGAAATTGTATAAAAACTACATCATAACAGTGATTATAAAAAAAATGGAAGTAGAGTGAAATGTAAACATTATTTAAGGCCCATTTAGACTATCCGTTCCCGATCACCTTGTCCCGTTCCCGATTTCACTTTCCTCCCGTCGACAGAGTGTTGCATTTAGACGACCCGTCGCGTCGGCCGGCCCGATATGGTACTACCGTACTATAGCGGCCTACCACCACGCGTATATCTCTGCTCTGCACGTTCCATTCAACAATAATACTAGTAATAAAATAAGTTAGTTACAAATTTTATTTAAGTTCTAATATTTAAATTTGATATGTATCGCTCCATATTTATCAAAATCACAAATTCTTGGTGTAACCCTGACGTTTTGATATTGTGCGAAAAGCCTACGAAAAAGAAGAAAAGACGTGTGCCAAGCAATTATATTTACAAAGGGATATGTTCAGTCAGTTTAGACGCTTAGATGTGTTGTATGGTGAAGATGTCCGGAATTCCTAGCGGATGACACCTAAAATGCCTCATTTCTCGCGTCTTTGTTACGACAGAGGGAACGTGAGGTTAGGGTTGCCAACCATACTGTATTATAAAGTATTATATTTTATTTTTGGATGTTATACTACGAATAAAGTATTCGAAAATACTTTATTTCGAATAAAGTATGCGAAAATACTTTATTTCGAATAAAGTATACAACACATGTAACTGAACGTTCGTCTGCATGTTTCACAACCTCTTGCAAGAAAAAGTACCTATCGGCCAGCGTTTTTTTTTTTTTTCTTTTTTTTTTTTTGCTCGCTCGCATCCTTTGATCTGTGTAATTATCGCATTAATGGCGGATCGCCGTTATTTCTGAACGGAACCGTAAAGTATGCAAAACAATTTATTTTTGGTAAACTATACAATTCAATTCATTTCCAAACGACATGTTAGTGCTTATGATGAAACGAAATAAATGCAAGATGGTGGGAAAGGAGAAACAGAGTGTCCATAAATTTAAAAATGAGTTTCTTATTTTGTTATACTAGATGTAGAATGTGGCTCCAGCTGTAACACTGAAATGAAACCAGCAATTAGTAGCTAGTCCAGTAAACCCGAAAATATATGTATTTAAGGTAATAAATAACTATTTTTCCCCCTTTATATACTCTCTTTGTTTACATATAGAGTATACTGTATTTGGGTAAATTACAAATGAATAACATCGTCGCTGTTTCAGACTCTGTTACGTATTCTCTTTTCATTTGTACGGTGTAGGAACGTTCGCCGCAGTAAACTTCTATTCTGATCAGCGAGAATCTTCATCCAAAGAATATTAGTAAATGGGAAAGTATGAAATGATCAAAATACATGAATCTTTATTTACTGGTGATCGCCCAGGGTTCGAAATTCGACCTAATTCGTTATTTAGTTTCTTTCGTAAAAGAGTAATAATCATCAGGGCCGGATTCAAACTTTTTTTTTTTTTTGTGTAGGCTGTTTATTTTGTGTCCCCCTTTTCTCCTTCATACTTATACTAATAACTAATTTGTATTACCTTCATTAAGTAGCAAACGATTATTTGTATATGTGAATGGATACAGATTAAGAGTGACTTCATTACTTGAAAGTATTCAGATTTGGTCATGAATTAGAAAAATGAATGTTTATTATGAAACAAGAATTCAAACAAGAAAATAAAAAATGTAATAAATAATTATAGTTTTCTACGGGTTTTTTGATTGGCGAAGTCATCTCTAAGATCATCATAGTTTATGGTGTTCATTATCTCTGCTTCTATATATAGAAGAGCCAGAGAGAGATTATGAAGGCTCTGGTAATTCTTCACTCGTTTTAAGCAGGAAAAGCTCCTTTCTCCAGAACAATTAGTGCCTGGAGTGCAAAGTGCAATGCGGAGAGCTATATCCAAGTTCGGGTAAATGTTACACAGAGATTGCTTCCTCAAAAATCTGGGGAGACCAAGTATCGAATTTTGTGAGTTTTCTCTGCAATCTTATTAGATGAAACGTGACTGTGAAAATGTATACATTCCTGAACCAAATCGTCCTCTAAATAATTGGAATAATGTTGCAGGAGAGACAGAGCTTTTCTTGTGACATCTTGTGTTTAAAATTCACCCATTCTAGTCAAAAACGAAAATTTTTCTTGGAAGTTGAGATATGCATTACGCCTTCTCTCTAGTTCAGCTCTCAGTTTATCTACAATGATCAAAAAGAATTAAATTAATAATTTCGCTAATTGTTCACTGTCACCACTTACCTAAATGAAAATTGATAGTAAACGTATTTTTCTTTTCTATTAATTGTTCCGAGTTTGTCTCTTCACTACTAGATGTCACTACTTAAATGAAAATTTATAGTAGACGTTTTTCTATTATGTTTATAATCACACACAAATTTGACGGCTTACTAAAGCGGGAACCCTAGGAAATTTGCCGCCCCTAAAACGCTGCCGCCCCTAGGCTGGAGCCTATACAGCCTAATGAAAAATCCAGCACTGATAATCATTATTTGAATCTGTTGTCTTGCGTTTGCTGGAAGCATAGATATATTATATACTGTATACATTGACGTCGTTGGCTGCGAGCCTGTACCAATACGTCATTAGCTTGGGTTTTTTTGCCTTAATTTCCTGCAATACATATAAAATTAATATGATATACTCCACGCGTGACTGTATCCTAAATTTTACTAACCATAGCAAATGATGAATTGTATTTATGAATGTTTTCAAAATAATTTTTGACTTTCTATTTACCGATGTTTCATTTGAATTTAGTCCATAATACAATGATTTAAAATTTTCATTTTAGCTTAAGGCCGGTAATACTGCTTTAGGTTTGTGACAACATGAAGTGAATGCAGTGACTTCTGACTCCAAATGCAAAACCTGATGGTAAATGCGAAACTACAAAAATTTCTTGGAAAGACATTTAGTGCGCATTTAAATGTATCCATCAAAATAATTTCATCATTTTGTGTGTTAACTATTTAAATCTGGTCTATTATCATTTTGAATTTCACGCAAACAGGTATTCCTTCCGTCTCTCTCTCTCCGATCTGTCAATGTTCAGGCATAATAGAAGTAGATGCAAATATCTGAATGAAAAAAAAAAATCCGTAATGAAATTTCTAAAATTTAAAAACCAAAAGACCGTTAACCAGAGTTTAACCTTCTAAATAATAACAAGACCTTATAGTTTATGAAATGTTCCTTTTATAAGTTCAAAGATTAATCTCTACTTTATGCGACTCTTTTGTTTCACCAAAGACCACAGTGTATCTCAATGCTTGGAATACATGTCACATAGTTAGCTCCGATCAGATTTCACGCACACACACATTCACGAGTTTATTTTTTATTTAATAATGTATTTGTAACATGTATTAACTATGCTTATTATATTTTTTCTTTACTGTTGACCAAAGACCACAGACATCGCTAAGTGTCGTTGCCACTAAAACAACTGAATGCAAACAACGAATATTTTACTGTATTTAATTTAATGTATTTGTAACACATATATTATATAAATTATATCTTTCTTCACTTCTTCTCCATACAAACTTTAACTAAGCCAAATCTCACACTTCTCCGTGCGCGCAATATTCTTAGAAAGGGATCCGAAGTTTTCGCTTGCGTATTTTATATAGGTTACCATAAGACAGATACATCTTAGTTGCATGAGATGCCATCTGTAGGATTCGAGTACACATCCATTCTCAAAGAAATGGTAAATCCGTGGTCTTCCTTGGCTGCTGGCCAAGCATAAAATATCCATCTTCCGTCTGGAAGCACTCATTCTACTTCACTCAGAGATGATGCGGTCGTAGCTACGATGATTCTCGCGTTGTGGCAATAAGAATACACAAGCACACTTTCTTGTCCACATTATATTCTGTTTAGGAAATCCCAGAGCACTGAGATTAAATACAGAACTGTACCCGAATAATGCCGATGCTTT
This sequence comes from Vandiemenella viatica, assembly GCA_031002005.1. NCBI lineage: Eukaryota > Metazoa > Arthropoda > Insecta > Orthoptera > Morabidae > Vandiemenella > Vandiemenella viatica. Next base: position 230,241,199 of record JARYHS010013630.1, read on the forward strand.
CTCGGAGTTTCATTTTAAAGAAACCGGGTGAATTTGTGTTTTAATTTTAGCTAAGTCATAGGTTGTGTTCTCTTATTTCATTAATGAAAAAGAATCATTGCAGTTCTCTGCATGTTATTCAACTTCTTGTAAAATTCTTTAAGTAACGATTCAAACTGTGAAACTATCTAAGGTTTTCTTCCTGAGTTTTGTTAACCACCGTTTTAGAGCCACCTTTACATAAAAGTCATGTAAATCGCCGAGGTAATAGTGCCTTTTCTTCATATTCCAATTCTGCATCTGTCGTCGTCAATTTTTGCCTTTAATAAGTACTTTTAGAAGTTTATAACAGGTGTTAAATATAAAATCACTAGATTGTTCTAAACATGCTGGCTAAATGTTAAGTCGATAGCGCATTCAACTGAAATTTGTTGTTTGTTCTCTTTATTATTACAAAACCGAAAATCCACAATTCCTAGTTACCAACATCACCTTATTGAGTGCGCTATGGCGAGATCAGGTGTGGACGAAGGGTGTGCTCCATGGAATGGACACCCTGGTGAGGTATGGCTCGCTATTGTGCTCCGGAATTGCGAACGATTTCCGTGGCCTCTGGCCACATAAATCTGGAGACTTCGTCACCGACTGAATTCCCTCGGTACCGTTGATATCTTCATCTCCACTATTCTTTACACAAAAAGCACATTTTATGAAGTACTTTAGATGATTGTGGAATCATTCTTGTTAAATTTCAATCGGTAAATCATATCAGGACAAGAAGAAGTCTTATTAGCATGATGTTTAAGATTTTTGTCGACCAGATGCACGTGCTTCGTTGCGGTATTCACTGAATAGTTTATTATGGACATAATTTAGAAGCATTAGGTTTTCTCAGGATTTCCACGATTTCCTATCCCGATAGTGTCCTATTATAATACAACCCAAGTCTCCCATCCAGTGAGGAGGCAGTTGGTAGATCGTGGAGGATTCGTCTCATAGGAAACTTTGGATGATTAAGTTGGATACCCCCAAGTGGAAAAGAAGTTAGCATTTGGCTGGAAGAGTCTAGAACATTCGTATCTCAACCTTCGCAATCGAGATCCAATGCAGGAAATTTATAAACTGCAAACAATTAGCTTCAATGATTATATTGTTCCAGTGCACTGAATTCTATAATTTTACCTTTAATAACGATCTCTGCTTTGTAACACAATTGTTTGATCACTGTGCGTTGATGTTTAAGACATCGCGTGGTTTGATTTGTTTACAAAGCTAAACAGTCGAATATGTAGAAAACTAAATTCAAGCGTTCCTATAAAATCCTCAGTTTGTAAGAAATAAAATGCGCCGGAGCCATTGTTTTAGTCGCAGTGCATTATTTTTTGTTTGCCGTTGTGGCATTAGGACTTCAAGCGAGGAGCTGGAATGAAAGCATCGAGCATTCGGGAGGACGCCGGTTCGAATCCCCGTCCGGGCATCCAGATTTGGGTTCCCCCAGATCACTCCAGGCGAATGCCGGGATGCTTCCTTCAAAAGGCCATGGCTGAATTCCTTCCCGTTCATTGTCTCCAGTACTTTCCCGCCTCTAATGATCTCGACGTCGACTAGGCGTAAAGCCATAAGTAAAAAAAAGTGGACTGAAATCTTCCACGGCTATGTCTGTAATAATAATTATCTCATCATTCGTCCTAAGCGAGTTCGAGAAAACTAAAATCAAAATATGTTCTCAAAACGGTAAGATGCATTACTGTAGATTAACATTATTCTGCAGTCGCGTGCACAGGAAATATTTCAACATTATGTCCATATCAAGATTCATCCTGCATTCGGAAGTAATTCCTTGATCGTTCTAAGTCAGGGGAGGCCAACCCGCGGCCCGCAGGGAGCATGCGGCCCGCCTTGAACTATTTTGCGGCCCTCGGGATTCATCACACTTTTACAAAATATATTTATTTTATAGTGGCCAAAGTAGTGAAAACAAATGTATTTAAAAAAAACGTCATTTGTGCATCCATATATTAAAAAATTAACTGTCAAAATTATGAGAAAAATTTAACTTATCTTGCGAATACAGCATAGATACTGCTTGTTTTATTTATGAGTTTGCTTAATAATTAAATTATATTCACTCCAAAAAATGTCTATAGTGAGTCTACATCTAATATGGGGATATATAATCTTATATACGGCCCGCGGACTTATGATGCATTTCCAAAATGGCCCACAAAATCATTTGGGTTGGCCACCCCTGTTCTAAGTTCTTAACAAGACGAGAATTGCTTCAGTCACTTTTCAATTCGGTTTTCATGATTCGTACTTTCTCTCTCCGTGTAGCCGATTTCGCTTGTCACGGTACGTATGAAATTGCAATTTACCAGATCTTTGATCCTAATTAACCGTAGCCACTTTGTGATGGATACACTCCAGTTAAAACTATCGGTACATGTTAGCTTGCAGTAGTACGTTAAAACAGATATGGACTTCGCAACCTCGTTTGTAATTTACCAAATAGCCTAATTATTGGCATATTCCCTGGACTGATGTGGACAGGAAAGCAGTACCATTCATTTTATAACATGATGTCACAATTAAGTACGTAATTCGTTTGTAATGGTTACAGTTCTCTTTGTATGTTGTTTAATAGCGTAATGAGATAGGACAGCCTTATTTGTTTCCAGTTCACAAGGTGATTTTTTCAATTGATTTTGCTGCCGAACGTGTCATGAATAGGTTTTCGTGGTTAGGTGCTTAGCAAATTTAACAACACATTGCAGATAAACTGCGTAAGAAAAGAGATTTTCTACAGTTCTAGGGATCGTTGAAATTGAGTGAAGAGGAAGAGATGTAGAAGGCTGGAATATGTGATCGTGTGTATATAATAAAACAGGACAGTGCGAAATTTAGTATGTGGTTGAGTCTCACCGTAAAAATCAGATTATAGAACGGACTCGGCTGCAAGAATCTTCAAAAGCCGCTAGGTCACGTGTTCAGTTCCAATAAGATTAATAATACGTTGTATTTACCCCATTCGTTATCATACACAGATATCAAGTTTATGATCACTTTCAATAAAATAGTAGTAACAATTAATAAAGGTAGTCTGAATACAAGGGTTTTGCTTTTTTTTACTCGAAATTAACAAATCATATTAGATGTAAATATTTTTAGTATCTTTCGTTTAAGTATGGGATAGTATCGCTATTGGAGACAAATTAAAAGTTCCTAGTAACAACGTTTTTTAAATAAACCTGGTATCTAAAATGGTCCAAACTTAACAACGACCGCTTAAGTCTTTATTTTTGAGTGAAAAAGATTAGGAAAAAAAAATCTTCGTCCACTATATGACAAGCCTTAATCATCTATACCCCCCTAAACGACAATACGGGGGGGGGGGGGGAATATTGTAACAAGGTTATACCAATGAAGATGCTTGTGGGAATAGAATGAAACGGAGACAATAATACAAACAGTAAAATGTCCTGGAATATTCTGGCTGCCTTGGAGTAGTTCCATGCTCCCGTGATAGTGCTGCGTCCTAGCATTAATTGGAGATGTTTCGGCCGAACGTCTTCGGCTTCCTTCTTGAGCAAATTGTATTCATATGTATTTTACACGCTCTACTAAGAATAATTTACGGTCTACGCTCAACACGTTACAACAAAATGATTTTTCCATGTCATGTTTCTGATATCAATTTTTTCTGTAACCTAGGCATGATTTACAGCATCTATAAATAAAGTTGCAGAAAACAAAGAAAATACCAGAAAATCCTTCCTATTTATTTATTTATTTATCTTACGGTATTAAACAGACTTAACAATATAAATATAACATAATTAAATACATATCTGACTACACAAATTCACTACAACCTCATGTTATTTTAAAACATGCTGGGAATAGAGCACATTAAAGCTAACGAAAAAATGCTTTTCATTCACCGAAAAATGAAAACTAATTTATTAAGTTATTTAAGAATTCAGATCAGTAGTCGTTAAAAGGCCTTATTTCAGCTTTCAGAAGTCACTACTCTCATTAGTCATAAGTACAACACACATTTTCTTTACAAACGCCGTAGATTTGTCTATATTTCGACGCAGTAATATAAACACTTTATATCATCATCCATTTACTTATTCTTCTCTACCAGCTTTCTGTACATGTTGAAACGAAGAAAGTGTGTCCCCACTACGTTTTTTTTTTGAAAATCTGTCTTCCTTCTTGTGTCGCTGGTCAAATAACCATTGTATTTCAAAGAACATATTAACGTTACATTAGCTTACAACAAAGATAATGCACACGCGAAAAGATTAACCGGAAACCTCTGAGTAAATTAATGATTACAACGAACGCTTACAAGTTTAACAAACAGCTTATTTACATCGCAAACATCACAAACCAACCATAATGCGTTTACTGAAAGGCGGTGCAAGTTCGGTCTGAGCTTATACACGAATTAGTGTAACAGGCAATACAACAAGACTCCCTCCATTAATGCTGAAATGTCTAACACACCGGCCTCATGTAGTCTTGCAGTACACCTCGCTCCGGTGGAAGAGAACAAGAAACTGAACTAAATGATATATTTACTCTGTTTGTCCTTTATAAGAAGTTATACTTATAGTTGTATGAGTTCATAGTGTGTCAAATAACAGGTGGAATGTCAACAGGAACATGACTTGAGATATAATCAGTCAGCTGCGAGTCATAATGAAACATTCCGGAATTCAAAATTCCTTCTCTGCCCTCCGAACAATCCACTTAATTACATCCTCCCTCGCAAACAACGTGCTGAGAAAATTTGCATATAACGTTCGCTGCCCCACTGCATTCATACACATCTCTCGTTTCTCCGTGACTGCGCCCAAAGCCTTCCGTTTAGTCTTGTTCTTTTTTTCCCGATAGCTACGACGTCCTAGTGAACATATCACAGAATGCTCGTTGGCACTAGAAGCTTCTTGTGAAGCATAATGATATTTTTTTAAAATATGGGATTCGATGTCTGTGACCATTTACTCAACTCCAATTTATTTTTATTGTTCAAACTATTATATCAGGCTTTGCTATCTTTTTAATTATTTCTCGTCAACGTCGTGGTAACTAGAGACGGAAAAGGACTGGGGGAAAGGAACGGGAAGCAGTTCGGACACAGTCTTTTGAAAGAACCATCCCCGCATTCGCCTGGAGTGGTTTGGGGAAACCATTAAAAACCCCAGTTTGAATGGCATAACGAGATTCAAACCCGCGTCCTCCCAAATGCGAGGCCACAAAGTTACCGTTCACTCACCACGCAACAGAATAAGTAAGTCACTTCTCGTTTATTTAGGAGATCAACTAAGATGATCAGTTTAGAAGCTTTGAGGAATTTCAATTAAACTTCCTGGCAACAATCAACGGGTTTCATACTTCGGTGTCCCCTACTTTCATGTGCGAAGTCCAGCCGATTATGAGAAAAAAAATCAATCTTCTGATGCTTCGTTGGTTGTTCACATTTGCATAGCTTTCCATGAATCGCTAACCACATATTACGATAAACCTCCCGCCAGAATAACAATACTTCAATCTCACGCATATTAATACATGAACTGTATAGTGTTTTAGTGGCAATAATTCATAGCGATATAAATTTGATCAAAAATCTTCAATGGTGTCTACACGTTTCTTTTTTGTTATCCGTGATTCAGACCAAACATAACAACGTTTGAATAGCTGACATAGTTACATGTTGCGGAAATAATAGCCTCAGTAATTTTACTCAGTGAAAGCAAAGAATATTAAAATAAATCTTGTAAATTTACATTATGTCATGGAATATGTTTTTTAATTGTAGTGTAGGCTGCACAGTTCGCGATCAGTGTAAAACTATTTCCGTTCAAACGATTTAATAATTTCAAAAATAGGGCACAGTTTAAATTATTTTTTAAAAAACTAAATCATTCATGCCCTTTGCTGTAGCTTCAAATACCAGTTGCAATTCTGATCTAGGCTAAGTAACAATCTAATCAAAGCTTTCGCTAACATTGATGCTCGAAAATTAAAACTTTTATCTTACATACTCTAAGGGCAAAGAATTTGAGGAATACTTCTATTTATCAAAATACTAATTCGTAAATATAAGCATCTAATGATTGATATGACGATTTAAACGCAATACAAACTTTTTTCAGTGTTCTGTCAGTTAATTTATTCGCGGTTGCTTAGAAAATTTAATGTTACTGAATAACGCGCATAACCAAGAAGAATGGCGTAAAGTGTGACGTCATTGCGCGACGTCATAGAGTGACGTCATGACATGACAGGTGACGTCATACATGACAGACTTGTTTATTATAATATTAGATTCTTTAATGAAGATTCAATGTTTAGACATAATGGTTGTACCTACTTTTTATTATTTCTGAACAATGAATTAATTATATAAGAAAATAGGAGCATCAAAGAACTGTAGCAGCTGTTACATGGTAAACGCTGAGCAAGTATCCACTGTATTAGTTTAATTATGTGCTGAAATAGAATCATTTCATGAATAACAGGAATACAAAATCAAAATAAATACACAGGTGAGGATGAAAGTACCGGTGAGTAAATTTTCCCTACACTTGGAGAGTTAATTAGACTATAACCATCAAAAATTTTATGGAACAGGGTAATTCTTGTTTCATTCCATTTATCGATTCCACCAAAGAAAAATAAATGTTGTTCTAAAGTTGCAGTCTATACATATCGTGAAAGTACAAAATTCACAATTTCATATTTTAATGGGTTCACAGAACCTAATAAGATTATTTTGTTTTTAGGGAAGGCCACCACTATTAGTAACCAAATGTGTATAAAACCGCCGTATGGGTTATGTTCATTCACCTTCCCATTACATTAAGATTTTTTTTTGTAATTTTTACTGTGGTGTAACAGAAGATTGATGCTTGTTTTTTAATCGTCCCTGGATGCCTTACCAGCGAGTGACGATAACGCTAAAGCGTAGGTGAACCGGATATAGATCGTAAAAAGCTGCGCCCTTGGGCAGCAGAGGTAGGCATAACCTACCTGCAAAAACGCGGTCACACAAGAAACAAAGTTGATTGCCGGCAGCACGTTCCAGTTACTCGGCGTCCTGCTAATAGCTTTTACCATGTGGCGGCAGTGTCCACAAAGCATTTATTTTTGCCGAAGCAATCACCGAGTTCTGTTTTTCTATTGGTTGGTAGACGCAATGAGAGAGGCAGGGCAATGAGTGTTAGTAATTTGATGTTATGAAGGTACAGAGCAGTGGACATGAAGTCAGGACGAAAAGGGAGTCCACCATCACCATCTGCTCTGGAAGGGAAGAGAATGATCCACGCAACGAAACAGGGAGCAAACAAAAGAACAATTGTTACAACATTTCTGTTCCGCATAACACATAAATATTACCACCACATTATTTCATCACGATTACCCATGTATCGTAATAAATACATCTATAACCAATAAATGTTTCATTACACCGCAAATGGAGATACAAGGCGAAAGGCCCAGAGAAGGGCCAAGGGATAGCCGGACGAGAGCACTTGAAGAGTGTGTGCTGAAGAGAGGAGAAGACTGGACCAAGGTGGCGACGAGGGGTTGGTGGGAAGAGAAGAAGATCGATATATTGTGTGCAGAGCAGGTCGATCAGTGGCTTGATTATTCTCGAGTCACAAACCTCAGATACAAGACTAAACACTGTCCAAGTTAACCACTTTAAACCCATTTCGCCCAATACTTCGCAACATCAAGTGCATTCTGTGTTGCTCGAAACAGATCAGCTCCGTTGTAGGATGATGAGCACATTTGACACTGGAGCATATGATTAATGGTTTGTCCTCACCACATTCACACGTAATATTGATAGCGTCAATATATCCCCATTTCGCCAGATCTCTCTATAAATATGGAAGTGCTATCTTCGTCTACCTCACCATAAACGATGATGATGATTTACTATAGTCATCTTTCCTCTATCGCAGGTTGGTGGTCCACATGTCTGGAAGTGACATTGCAGCATGGAAAGCCTCTTCCGAGGTGCAACTGTACAATCTCCGAATGTTCCTCAGCCACGATTTCCTTCTACTAACATCACATCTTTTCCTCTGTATTTTTCCTTCAATTATGATTTGCTCTAGCTGGTACCTCTCGCCTCTCATAATGTGTTCCACATATTGAGTTTTCCTTTGCTTTATAGTGAGCAGCAGTTCTTTTTGCTTCTCCTTTCGAGGAAGTACTTCTTCGTTTGAGATTTCCAGCACCCAAGACTGATCATATGACACTCATCACATTGTGAAGAGTTGGTTTTCTTCGGCAGTGGTATGAAAGGTGATCTCAGCCAGTCATAAGGTATCTTTCCGGATGCATAAATGACATTGAACAACAACGTTAGGAAACTGAGGCCATTCGACTCCTTTTCAGCTACAACTTTAATAACTTCAGCGTAAACTCCATCAAAACCTGTGGCTTTACCATTCTTCTGAAGTTTAATGACATGTACTATTTCACCCTTTGGGATTTCAGACTAACTTCATTGATTCTGTTGTCTGGTGGAGAGTGATCATATCCCTCATCTTTAAAAAGAAGTTGGATATATTCCTTCCGCCTTTTCAGTTTTCCTTCAACCGCAAGAATAATTTCATTGTTTGCATTCCTCAGTATTTGTCCGCGCCGCTTCCTTTTGTAGATTACTTACTCATTATATCTTTTTACACAAATTTCTCCTGAAGTATCTCAATTTCATCTACACGAATGAATTCTGAAGATCTCAGTTTCACTTGAACAACATAAATTCCACATTTGTGCTGCTGACATTTTAGGGTGTGCGATCAAGACATATCGCAAAACAAGACATTAACTCCGCGATATGTTTCAGGACATATACGCTATGTTATTACTATGACGACCATAACACAACCATAAGCCACATACTACTTGTAATATGAGTTTTAAAGGTCCAGAACTTAATATATATGCGGTGCTACCAGCTTCAGACCATTCCACGAGAACTCCCAGTACAACAGAGACTATACGCGTCAAGAAGTTGAATTTTTTTATCATCAGGACACTGAGATATTGACAGTTTAAGTCATATGGTCCCAATCATTTTTGAACTATCACGCCCTTTTCATTTTAAAAAAATCTGCTCACGACCCCCTTTTCGAACAAGAAATTACCTACCGCTCTCCTTTCAGAAAAAAAACCACACCGACTCCCATTGTTGTAATATGTAATGTAACTCACAGTACTGACATTTTTTTAATCAGTTTTTTGAAACAGTGATTTTATGGCGCCTGTTTTGGTGAAATTTACAGTATTATATAAAGAAAAACAGGGACAGTTTTTTTAAAATTTCTTTATTAAAAGATATTAACAATATCTGTGTATTTTTCACCGTTAGATTAACAAAAACATATTATAAAATTATTATTAACTAATTAAAATTATTATTAGTTATTAATAGTTATCATTACTTATTAATTAATAGTATTACCTTAAGAGAAAGGAAGAAGACAGAAGAGCATGGAGAGCAGCCAAGTGAAAACCTGCCCTACGGCAGAACAATGGTGATGATGATGATTATGATGATGAATTAATATTATTAATGTAATGAAACCAGTTTTAAGATTTTTGATACCTTATTTGTCATCAGTCACCACGTTCCACTATTGACAATCTGTTTCTTTTCTATGCTAATAAATTGTTTACTATGCTAAATGAACTTTTGGCTAATTCCACTTTTGATCATGGGAATGCAATTAAAAACTTTTTGATAAAATTATAGAAATCAGGGAGGTGACGGTTGGTCCTGAACGCTCCTGAAATTTGGCTTGGACCGTAAACGCCCCCTAAAAACTCTTCAACGCCCATCAGTGGGAGGTAATCGCCCCCGTTGTTGTTGTTGGTGTTTTTTTTTTTTTTTTTTTTTTTTTGCTTTGCGCCTCCTCGACGTCGAGGTCATTAGACGAAGGATGGGAATGAGGCCAAGGGACGGGAAGGAATTCGGCCGTGGCCTCTTGAAAGAAATATCCCTGCATTTCGCCAGGGGTGATTTGAGGAAACCATAGAAAATCTAAATCTGGATGCTGGGATGGGGAGTCGATCCCGCGTCCTCCTGAATGCGAGGCTAGAGCGTAACCGCTTACCCACCACGTTCGGCCCCCTATTGGGAACTACCGGTTTAAGTGATCGAAACGATCAGGAAAACTACAAACCAAAGAGAGAAACTTGTGCAGTTTCTTGTGGTAGACTGTAAAAGTCAGCACGCTGGTGAGAGGTTGTGTGACTGCAGCATAAACAAGCAGGACTGTCGAGAGCGGGCCAACAGGGAGATCGTGTGTGTGAGCAGCAAACCAATTACGGCAGGGAGGGGCTGGGCTGCCGCGTGGAGGGGACAGGTGACGGCCAGGCTGGGATTTCAATTACGCCTGTCGCCTAATCAGCCCACCGTCCGCGTTAGGTTTTTAATTTCCGGGACCCAAAAGACCTATCTCGTAAGGAAAATGTGTAAACATTCTCGAACCAGCTCGCCATTAGGTATGAGTGAAATACGAATTTTATATTGGCTGCTCTACGGGGATGTATTTTCTTTCTCTTTTAAAACCAATTTGCCAAAAGCAACGGCACATTAATGAACTAGTAAAATAAAAACAAAACAGAGAGGGCAATTTGAGGGATTGGCTTTCATCGCAGCTCGTGAGTGATGAGTGGAGCAGTGGAACTGAGTTTCGTGATGAATATTTACCGCAGTGCGTACAGTCGTTATTGGATCGTCACCGAGGCCGCAATGACACCAGAGGCTTAAACACACACAGCAATACGTCCTGAGATACGGAAAATTATTGCTCAGCAAAATACGGAAATGCGAGATGAATTTCGCAGAAGGTACGCATTTCTTACACAAAGGACTGAGGAACAGCATGAAAACTACTTGCAACCAAATACACGCCCTTGTCTCTCTTATTTTTCTGTCTCTCCTGCATTTTTTGTTTACCAAAGAATTTTGTTTGCGTTTAATACTTCTTCTTCTATGAACGCCTTGTCCGTATCCGGGCGTAGGTGGTTACCACGGTTACCACGGGAGGTGTATTTACCCCTCCAAGGTAAACGTCTCGGAAGAGGAACTGGGGTGGCTTCCCGTTACCTACCTAGTGTTGCAAACTGAAAAAAAAATGTTTTTTTTCAGATTTGTGAAAAAAAACCTGAAAAAAAACATAGCACCCTCTTTTTTTTCTAATTTTTTTTCAGAAAACAATATATTTGATAAATTATAGTTTTATTTATGGAACTTACATTTTACATTTGCGTTTTAAACCTTACTAAATCATACAATATCTTACATAATGATTCATAAATGTATCTATATAGGTAACATAATTTTTTATTCATCTTCTATGTCGGTACCACATTCACTAGTATCAGTACTACCAACACTAGTTCGGTAGGAGCTGGAATTTTCTGTTTCTTCTTCTGTCCCCTCTAGATCCATAACTTTAGAAATAGTTACATTTTCTTTTACTGGTTGTATTGCATGCAAAAGCTTTTGAGATTGCAATTTTAAATTGTGAGCAAAGTACACACTGTGAATGAACACTGCGCCGATAGTTCTGTATTACGGTCTTTTAAGTTTGAATTTAAATCTATTATCATACAAAATAGGAGCTTTATTTGTTTTCAATCGTTGGTTTACGCCAACGGTTGCAAGGAAATTATTCATAGTTACTGACAATGACTCAGTATTATCAGTTATCACTATACACTGCGAGTTTAACAAGTATACGAATATAAGGAAAGTACAACAAGTAATAAAAAGAGGCAAAAAACCGTAGTTAAATTTCCTAATTTTTTGAAAAGATTCGCAGGTCTACAGATAAACTTGTAGGGCCTGGCAGCACTAGTTCAAATAGCGAGTATCAATCCAAACTATGGGGAACGCCGAACGGGGATTCATTCTCACGCAACCTAGCCTTTTCGGGAAGTCCCCTTTCGTAAAAGAAAACTTCAGTCAATGTTACCAATATTTTTGTAATTTTTTTTTTTTATTGAACCAGAAAGATATAGTAGATTTAAATGTAAGATAAGTACTTAGTATAAACTCTAAAACAGTCATATTAAACGATAAATGCCTTAAAAATTTGAAATTTAGTAGTTATAAAAAAAAACATGTCCCAGAAAAAAAAACGTTTTTTTTTTTTAGTTTTTTTTTCATTTTTTTTTTCTACGTCAGAAAAAAAATTTTTTTACTACACTATACCGACCCCTGCGAGACAGAGTTGTAAATGGGGATGACCATGATAAAGGATGCAAGTTGGTATCAATATCGATAAATATATCGATATTTATTTCAACGCCAGGCAGATATTGATAATATCGACCCCATCAAGCCGATAATATCGATATTTTTCGAAATTTGTATATATTATATTAGAAATTAGAAATAAGTATGTTCATCAAATGTAAGTAATAAATCTGAGGTAATTTATTGAAAAAATTAGGTCTGTAAATAATCAATGTCAACAGATCCTGAAACAGTAATTTGCATGATTTGTCCCCAAGAAATGTATGACTAGTTTGAGTGACAGTGACTCCTGTCTTTGAGAACAGGCGTTCAGAAGGTACCAACGACGCTACTTTGAGTAAATAACTAATTTCAATTTTGAACTTATCTTAATCCAACTCATATACCAATCATGTTTGATTTTAATTCATTTTGCAGCGAAAAAAAAAATACTGTAATCTCCAAAAACCTATGCCTAATACTAATAAAAAAAATGTCTGACACTTTTCAAGATCTCTTTCATATTTATATCAGTTTTTTTATCAGTTTTTGTTTTGATAGTTCCACGAGAAGGGACTTTTTATAACGGTGGTAAGTGCTTCATTAAATGCTTAAAACCTTTGCCTTAGACTGAATTAAAAGGTCTGTTATCTACATTGATAAAATAATAAATTGCATTAGTTGTGCGATCATAATTTTTACCCTCTTTAGAATACTGTAATACGTCCTAGAGAAAAAAAAGAACCGACGACCGCGTGTCTAAATAATAAAACGGTGAGGAACGAATAACGCGCACGAAGCGGAGTGGAACCAGGAAAGGACGTTATCGATTTTGTTATAGAGCTAAATCTTTGTTTAACATAGGTTTGGTCCCTGCCACACATAGATTTATTTTCAGGATTTATTTTTAGTACTAAGGGGTTTGTAGTTTTCGATATTTCACCGAAATTTATCGATATTATCGTATCGACTATATAAAAATATGAACATAAATATCGATATTTTTGGTCCGATATTATCGGTTTACCGATATATCGTTTCAACCTTAACCGTGATACAATGCGAGGGGTTTGTAAAATCTGGTGCCTAAGAGTTGTGCACCACCACATCTCCAACCCTGCCGACCAAGTCTTGATCATGAGAATTTCTTCCTCCATTAGGCCTGGGACCAGCTAATCCCGTGTCAGCGCCGGACACCACAAAGCAGGCCTTTAGTAACTGATAGTTTTACTTCATTGGGCTACATGCCTTAGGGAGCGTCCATAAACTACGTGGTTCACTCTAAATAAATAAAAAAAACTGGGGGGTGGGGGGTGGGAGGGGTTGACTGGAAAGCTACGCTGGGCTACGTGGAGAGGGGTAGTTATCCGAACCAGGCCACGCAGCTTTCCATTCGTATTATTTGTCACAGCTAAAATGAGGAACAGAACACACAACAGCATGTGAATATTTATTTCCGTCATTTAATTATCCCCATATGTAATTTACGATAGTCTGACAAAGAAAAACGTACAAAATGTCTTCTGAAATCAATAGGGGGAAAAGCTACGTGCTTCTAGGGGGGGAGGGGGTTAGAAACAAAAGCCACGTGGGGCTACGTGGGGGAAGGGAGAGGGGGATGGGGGTTCACAGGATGCCAAAATGATGCTACATGGTTTATGGACGCTCCCTTATCGATGTCACTATCATTACAGGCAGGAGAACATTCGGGTATAGGAACGGGAATAAATTCGCCCATTGTTTTCCACGTAGCCATCTCGCTATTCACATGGTGTGTTCTCGGTAAACGACGAAAACCGAAATCTGAACGGCTGGACTGGGAATCGAGCCCACGTCTTCCGCAATGCGACGTACCAGCACTAATCGTTCACACACTAGGCCCGGAGAACAGAGAAATGCAAATCAGATTGCTCGTTCTGAGCAGAATCTGCCTGAAAAGTTAGTAAGAAAATTTACTCAGGAAAGTAGCGTTGTTAGCAATACTTCATTGTCCTTGTAGTGTACAGTTTTTGTTGTTAAATGTTTTTGCAATTATTAGACCATATATATTAATCCCTTAACCGTAAAATATTTGTCTCACTAATATTTATAATTTATCATGAATTGAAATGACTTATCTTGGCATCAACTAGGATTAATAAAAATGTATTTAGGATATAACCAATTTATACACAATGGACTGATTTTTCTGTATTTAACAACATGAAAATTAATTTTATAAAGAAGTTACACACTTTTAAATGAATCAGTAACTAAGTTAGGCTAATCGGTCTCAGGGTTCGTCTACGGGCTAAGTCTGTTGCTACACATCTCTCGTTTATGTCTTCTTTATTTTACAGTTATAGTTCAGTAACAGCACATGCCCAAGGCAGAGTTAGTATTGAAAGGGACCATAGGCGGTCGGGTGGCGCTGTACCCTCGTACTGTCGCCGGCAGTATGCGAAGCTAACGGATCATATCACAGAAATAGCTGGACGCTGATTGAAGTCGCTTTCTCTCCGATATCGAAGTAAAGAGTGCCTCAACGTCGCTCTTTCTCTCCGATGGAAATCTAGAGAGCAGAGTCGTGAATCGTTTGTTGCAGGTTTGACACCTTTTTTATTGCATTCGTATTGGCTCGACTTACAACAAGTTAAAACAAATCTCAGTAAAGTTTGTTTGCAACAACATGGTTGGGACTCTCTTTAGATAGCCTAGCCAGCTACCCAGAAATCAACATCTTCTTCTTCTTTCCGATATGGCCTACTAGGACCACGTGCCAATTTCAATTCTTGATCCTTTATTTTTGTTTTTTCTTCTGTTCAATCCAATTTTTCTTCATCATTGCACTATGTTTCTTACTTCTCTCCTCAGACCACTTTGGAGCAGATTTCTTTCCTCTTCTGCTTTGGCATCCTTCAACATTTAATACCTTCTTTTTAAAAATTCATCTTTCCATAATTTTCTCTTCTCTTACTTCTTTCTAAATCTTTTTTAACCTCTTCCATCCAGCTTGGTGTTGATTTTCTTTCCTAAAGGTAACTTAGTTAATCTGTTATCATTAATTCTGTAGATATGTCGAAAAACAGCAATCTCCTTTTTCTAATTGATTTTGCTATGTTCTGGTATATTTCCTCATTACTTCTTAAGTTCCACTGTTCCGATGTTTTAGTTGGGCTCAAGAGTGTTCTCATGATTATTCATTGCCTTTATTCATTACTATTTATTTATTTTTTGAAGCAATTGCTACGTCGCGCTATAAATCTTACCGACCGGTCGGATTTGGGTTCAATAAAACCATTACTCAAGTCATACAGTGCGAACGTCTTTTCGCAGGTCCTGATATTTTTATTGGGGGAGATCGCCAGACGTTTCCTTAAAAAGCTTGCGGTTGGGGGCACTTAATCCCTCACTGTATTGCCCCAAGCCGATTCATGCACCGACGTGCGCTATGCCCCAAGTAAGAGCTGCACTAAAATAGTTCTTACACCCTGAGTGATTCGAGTGTAAACGAGACAGAGATTACGGCCGTAAGTGACTTTTCCCTAAACTGTTCCTAGTTCCAGAGGTTATGCACATTTTGCCATCCTGTCATTGTGAATCGTCTGTTAGATCTTCCTTGTCGTACCGGTTCTTTTGTAATTAGAACAGTAGGTGGTCCTTACGCCTATTTCTTAATAGTCTATTCGTTCTTTATCTTATTCTACAAAGAAGAAATTCCATCTAGTTTACGAATAATTCCACTGAAACGCCTGAAACTTCAAATAGAAACACGTAATAGTGAACTCCTTTCATAACTTGAGAGTTTCTCTCCTGGTATAATTCAGTTCAAAGTATCCAGCGCGAAAGTAATGAAGCAAGAGACTGGAGAAGCGCCCTGGTTGTGAGAGTTAACTGCAGGTTCTTATATTTGATTCGTCCGAGAGAGCGTCAAAGCGCAGCCGGACCTCGCCCCCGCGTAATCAAGATGCCAGCCAGGCAAACTCCACGGCTCGTGCCCGGCATTAGCATCGCCACAAAGGCAGGTGAGGTGGGCAGAGCTCTGCAGCCGCGACGCGCTCCTGCCACCGCAGTACTAGGCATCTGTGATAACACCTGTATTCGTCCAAAACAGAGACAATCCTCACAGTATGACATTAAATAGAGCTATTTTAGCCAATTTTTCTTAAATATTACATTCATTTTTTGCTTTTTAAATTAATCTCTTTTTATTTATTTTTTCCGTTAAATTATAGCTAAATTTGCCTGCGTAAAAGCTGCCGAAATTAGGAATTGCCATAATTTAAATAATACCAAGTTCGACACTTCATCTGCGCATGCATTACTACTTGCCGACGCGGCATACAGATAATTGTCACTCGTGCAATGCGACGACAACAGACGTACTTTGCATTATTTAAATGTCGGTTGGCAATCCCTAGTTACGGCAGTTTTAACATTATTGTGCATAAGATATATTTAATTTGATGAAAAAAATTAAATTCAGATTTATTTAATACGCAAGCAAATAAACATTTCTTTTTAAGAATAAATGGTGAAATGGCTCCAATTAAGGATACTAGCGGCAACCTGTTTGCAAGTTCTATTTCCATGGGTAATAATAATAATTTCGTGTGGTCGTAATGACCTGGTGACAGGGTTTCTATTGACTGCGCATTCCGTCCCTTAACATACCCCGAGAATCCTGCCGGGTACAGGGGACCTTTAGTTTAACCTGAAATCCGAACGCGTACTTCACATTACACAGCAAGCTGTTCCAGAGGTGAAGGCCAGATTAAGTGCCTATGAAAATCCCCACCGCGACAGGGTTTCGAACCGTGGGCATTCCGATCTTCAGTCAGACGCCTTAACCACTGAGCCACCAGACTGCTACATTTCTATTACCATAAATATCGAATTTCAATCAAATAAGAGATTACCGCATAAAACACGCAGACTATTATGGTAGATGTACACTTTACTATGGGATGCAGAAAGAAAACTTGTACATCTGCTGTTTATCTCCTCCACATAGTATTAATGCAATGCAACCCGTCATTGTGGCGCACTGATTCGGGGAGGTACAACGGGGCCGGGCACGAGCCCAGGGACCCCTCGCAACGCCCAGGAGAATGCCGGGACGGTCATCAATTTCCGCCTCATAAAATACACATTTCACAAACAAAAAATACATTTATCACACCCATAACATATTCCGCAGACAGATCGCAACACTTCACTTTCCAAATTAGTAGTTGTTACGACCTGGCAGTAGATATAAAATGCTTGACGTCAGCAAGGACATGCAGCCGTAAAACCAAAGATCCAGATCTGACTCCGTCCCATCAAAGGCCGCCGATTCCTAATGCCGGGAAAAGGTGGTGAAGAAGCAGAAGATAGTGTTAATGCACTGCGTTTTGTTTCTCTGAAAACTTCATCCACAGAATCCAGTCCAAATGTAGTCGAAGACATAATTCTATTCACGGATATGTCCGTCGAGTTGATATGAAAACAAATTATAAGGAGCAGACGAGATTGGCGAGTTGTAGAAGATTTACTGCTACCAGAAAAATTTTAGGTTTCGTGCAAACGGTTACTGATCGTCAAAAGAAATTGTCCTACGTAAATTTTTAACTTTCAACCAGATATACATGAACATGACACAGAACGTAGAATCTTTGAGACAAAAGACTGTTGTAGGAATATGGACTGTTGGGTTTATTTCAATAAAACTCTGGTCTATCGAAATTCCTAAACTTCTTGCAAATCATTATAGCGAAAAAAATACTTTATATTCTCCCAGAATCAAACTTTTCTATCAAAAGATCTGCATGTTGTCGTTACACCAGCAAATGCTTTTTGATGTATCCAACACTATGATATTTTTCTTCGCGTAAGAATATTTTGTTTAATGGTACATTCTACTAACAGATATATTTCTCATTGTTTAATACAAACATTATAAAACAGCATTTATTTCTTTTTCTTATATTTTCTCACACAATTCTTTACTCATCCATCAAAAAAACTACAATATTCCAAATTTTCTTATTTTTTTGTTTCTTGTTAAGTCTATGGTTCAGTTTCATAAAGTTGCTGAATCCTACTTACAACTTTAAGTATTTGTTTCTGAATACTGATCCAATGTTACATAGTAGATGGTTTGTCATGTCAATAATCATCGGTTGATATAAAAACTCCATGGCAGTCGGTGTAATTTTAATTACTGCATCTGTTTCAGTTGCTATATTTAATGTGTTGTTTTAATTTTTTACTCTTAAATCAAAATACACTCCAAATGTTTTGTTCATAACATTCAGAAAATTCTCTTTCAGGGACAAGTAGCTTGTGCTTTCTCCTGCCTCCAAAAATCGTACTATTGTGAGATAAATACTACTATCGTATTTAGATACCGCTGAACCAGATGTTATTCACGATTACAATTAAGAACGAAATAAAATGCGGTGACCGGATAGCTCAGGCGGTAAACTTCCTGATTGCAGCCCGAACGACCTGCGTTCGATATCAAGTGACGCCGATGATATTCATCGAAGCTAAGACGTCCGGGGCGGCTCCCCAGGCCCACTCAGGCTGCTATCCAATGAGTAGCGCGGAGCAAATCTGCGCGAAAAAAGATTGCCCAGCGTGGCGCTGACTCTACTGTCAAAGCTCAATCGGGTATGCAGATCTCTACCTCGACGAATCCTGCGGGAATACAGCTACAGAGCTGAAAGAGCCCGGTACGAAAACAATGGGCATTTCTTTCATTCCGTGGCTGTCGCAAACAAAGGGGACTTTGGTTTACGAAAGCTTGCGCGGTCACTGTATGTACATATTATCTTGGTTCCGGGTGGACCGCGTCGATTTATCAAAACCTAACGTTTCTGTCATCGTGCTGTGGCCTTCTTCAGAGGACTGCAGCAGGGATACAGGGGACTTTTGTTTGACCTGATGGTGGGGAGACAGCAATCCATACAATACATAAGTGTCAACAAAAAATATTTTCATAACTCACATAGCCTATTACCTGGCCCTGGAAAGTGAAAAGGTGTTACACAATTTCACCAGAATTGTGTCCAAGATTAATGCCTGTGTAACGTTCCTACTCTCGTTTCATTGCTTTTAAATATAATTTCAAACGTTGTCAACTTTTTAGTTACTTAATATGTATTACTGTATAACATGTTTCGCTACAATTACAATTAATATTTCACATTATCTCTTATTGCTTTTTCTATACCTTCTTACCAAATACAGTATTCTTCACCGCTTGTTATTCTTTATCCAACTTCTGACGCGGGCTCTTCGGTCGTATTTTCCACCAATAGTATTTCCCTTTACCTGAAAGAAAACAATCATACCCCACTTTTCCTTTTTCTCTTCTTAAATAGATCCATCCAGTTGTTCTTCAACATCAATCACTTCAATTTTCGCTTAACTTCACATTTACTCAACATCTTCTTATACAATTATACTGCACTCAATTTATTCCTCGATACACTAATATTTCTCGTAACTTAAAGTCCATTTATTTAACATACTTTTGCAGCTCCAGTCGCGCCCTTCAAAAATTCACCTCATTCATTATTATTTTCCGGTACATTCTTTCTCTTGTTTACCGCATAATCTGTTTGTGACTGCATCACTTACGGCCCGCTTTTCTCTTCGCTGCAAAAGATGTTCGAAAAAATGCTGTTGTTATAGTTAGTTCTACAAGCTCATACAGTTAATAGAAATATATTAATATTTTCGTAAGTTCGTGACGGTGTTTTGGATATGGCCACGAGTCTAAAATAATTCCTTTTTTTGTGACCAGAGGTCACGACAGGTTTACTTGATCTTGCTAAAATACGAAGTTGACCTGTGTTTTAACCTAAGGGATCCCTCTGTGAAGATGGAATAAAATCTCTTGAGTTTGAAGGGGCTTGGCAACAATAATAGAAGTTAAGCACGGACAG
The DNA here is from genome assembly GCA_031002005.1 of Vandiemenella viatica. Classification (NCBI taxonomy): domain Eukaryota; kingdom Metazoa; phylum Arthropoda; class Insecta; order Orthoptera; family Morabidae; genus Vandiemenella; species Vandiemenella viatica. The sequence goes on from JARYHS010013630.1 coordinate 230,261,374, forward strand.
GGACAATCTCGCTAAACACCTAAAGATGCGAGAGTAAATAACGTAAGTGATCCAGCAACAGTGAATTCGACCGCAATGTTAAAAGTAAAGAAAACGCTGTTAAAACATTATCAACACTTTTACTTTTAATTGTCTTAACATCACGTCTGATGTAACTCAGATCTGATGTAAATACGTACATATCAAATCATTGATGAGCAGCATGACATAGCGACTGGAAAATGGCAGGAATGGCAAGACCTTCATTGAATCGTACAGTTTATTCCATATTTTTTCGGCTGTAAAGTTTTGCCGTGTTTTATTAATAATGAAATTCTAGGAAAAGCAAACTTAATTTATGTGTTCTGGCAATTCATTTCATTGCAGTTGGTTGGCTATTGAATTGTGCACATAACCTCGAATTTCTGGTTTCTGCTAGCTTTTAATTTGCGAGCGATGTCCGACCCGTGACGTCACCATTCTCCAGCCAATAGTTATCGAGGTGAGTGAGTTTAGGAAATTACAGTGCAGGTACACTCGCGTTGGCGTGATGTGTGTCCGTTACATCTGTTTCATAAGTGCTATTCGCGGGCTCCGAGTATGCAACAAGAATGACAAAGGGCAGGCGATGTTTCCGGAAGAGAGCCGAGGCTGCTGAACTCGGGAAGCTCGGTCGTGTCCCGCTGGAATAAAGACAGGGCTCGGGGAGTGGCTTCCGGGCCGCGGCGGTTATTGCTTCCTGGACAGCGCCCAGCCGGCACAAGCCAAACTTCTCTGCTCTGCTCCTAACAAACACTTGTTTCCACTTGTGATTTTAGTGGTGTGCCTGTGTGCTTCAACTGGGCATTGGAGAGGACGCTCGATATCAAAGAAAAAATTTCAGTAAACTCTACACCACTCGTCGAAACTACTGATACTCTTAACAATCTTTTACAAAAATCTCTACTATGATTCGGCAAAGAGGATCTTATAAGGGATCTTTTTTTTTTTTTTAATCAATAGAAAAATCTGATAAGCATACAGATATACTGTAAAATTTCGTAGCTATGAGCTGTGACGTCATATGCCAGGCCTCCGTTCCGGAGTAACAACGTCCAGATCCGAGATTATGACTGCTATTTAAATGCGAAGAAATTAATTGTCAGAATATTTCATTTAGTTTGATTTTCGTAGCATTTAATTTTAAATTAAATACGTCAGTTTAGTTAAAAACATATAGTAATGCTTTAAAACTGGAAAAAACGTGGAATAAAGTTGTACTTTACGATTCACTAAAGGTTTTTCCACCTTTGCCCCTTATCAATCATTACTGTCTCGTTGTATTCTATCTTTATGTATTGTGAGGTTTTTTTTTACTTCCTTTTATTTGTTTTTTACGTTGTCCTCATATTCACTGTATTCTGGGTCATTGAGTATATTTCTTTTATGTATTTATAAAACTTGTAAACTATAACTCAGAGCAACTATTTTTATATAAATTACGTTTTCTTTGCTTTTTTGTTTTGCTGTGTTCACTGTAGCTGCATTTTCGAGAATTATTCTAGGCCTGCGACCATATCCAATACATTGTGACTGGCATACACAATTGTATTATTAAAAAATGAAGTGTAAAATTTATTAATGCTTTGTTTAAAAGGCGCCTACAGTTCAGTAAGTAATTAAAACTGTAATGATCCTTCATCACAGAATAACGAAACAGTAACAGCAGGGAGAAGAAAAAAAATTCAGAGACGGACTAAGAATGGCTTCTGTAGTTACCAGTTCATGAGCTAGTACTGAAAGTGTGAGAACGTTGTGTTTACTTAAGAAGTTATGTATGTTCAAGTGACTGTGAATAAAATATTGTTAACTCTGAAAGGAGCTCAACTGAGGTGGAATGGAATGTACTGAAGAGAGAAATTATGGAAGCTCTAAAGAAACATTGGACTTTAAGGAAAAACTGCCCGAAAACCTTGGATAACAGAAGTAATTTTGGAGCTGATGGATTAGAGGAGAAGGCACAAAAATGTTTAGGATGGAGCAGTAAGAGAGCAATACAGACAATTTAGAAATACTGACAATTTCGGAAAAGGAAAAAATGAAAAGAAAAATGACTGCAAGGAAAGTGTGAAGAAGTAGAAAAAGAAATGGTTATTAGTGAACTAAATGTAGCATATAGAAAAAAAATGTAAAATATAGAAACAAAGTTTCTAGAAATGAATAAAAGATGCATAAACATTAAAGCTGCCTATGGGAAAACTCTTTTAAGCTTAGAAAATAGAGCTAGACGATGGAAGGAATATATAGAGAAATCATATGATAGGGATAACTTGAATAACATCGTAATGGAAAATGAAGACGATGTCGACATTGATGACTTAGGAGATCCTATTTTAGGACTTAAAACCAAATAAGGCAGTTGGAATTGATGAGATCCCTGCAGAACTTTTGAAATCCCTAGGAGAAGAAGGAACCCGAAGAACTTTCAACCTGATATCAAAATGTTACGAAAAATGAGAATTCCAACTGCTTTTAATAAAAGTAACATTTTCACACTTCCGTAGAAAGCACAAGCCGACAAAGATGAGAATTATCGCAACTAAGTCTAACATCACATGCTTAAAAATTACTGACCACAAAAGAATGGAAAGGGCAGTGGAAAAGATAGTAGGTGAAGATCAGTTTGGGTTTAGGAAAAACCGCGGTACAAAGGAAACAATTCTGGCTTTAAGATAATTACTTGAAGGGTGGGTCAAGAAAGACAAAAATACTTTTAAGGCATTTGTTGATTTAGCAAAAGCTTTCAATAATGTTCGATGGGACAAACTGTTCAAAATTTTAAAGAAGTCAGGTCTAAAATACCTAAGTAGAAGAATACATTATAATCTACATAAGAGTCAAGTGGCTGTAATGAAAGTAGAGATCATGAGAGACATGCATGAGTTAAAAAGTGTGTGAGACAAGGTTGTAGTCTATCCCCACTAATATTCAAATTGTATGTAGAAGAAGCAATAAAGGAATTGAAAGAAAAATTTGCATGTAGCATAAGTCTTCCAGGGAAAAAATTAATATGATACGATTTGCTGGTGACATTGTCCTGTTAGCATAAAAGTCAAAGGATTTTGAGAAGTTGCTGAATTCGATTAACAAAACGCTGAGGGAAGATGTTGGACTAAATATAAAACAAAACAAGACAAAAGTGATGAAATGTAGCAGAAATGATACCAATAATGGTAGATTAAATATAAAAATGCTATCAGTTTCAATAGGAGAAGTAAGTGAATTCTCTTATTTAAGTGGTAAAATTACAATTGATGGCTTCCTCAGGTAAGATTAAGGTACTTGCCAGTATTCTAGTATAAGAAAGGTTTCTCGGTCTTGCAAGAGAGCAGCCGCTTTTTGATTATGCGTTAATACAATCAGAGCGATCTTTGAACACGGAAAGCCTTTTATGGTAACAAAGTGTGTTTTGTTTTTAAAGTAGTGCATTAAGATGTTGTCTCAGGGTCGTTGTGGCGAGCGATAACGACCCCTCCCACTTGCGGCGGACATTTCACTTGGCAGGCTATCGCCCCAAGCACGGAACAGCTCTGCAACTGTTGACGGCCTCCAATGTCTACAAGAGATTAACAGCGAATAAGTAAAAATAAAACTTAGAATTGTGATAAGACTTACCAGATGCGTTGTACATTTGCTTGTTTCAAATACATTAATACATGTAACTTGACAAGCTAATTCACTTCAAAACAAGTGTATGGTTGTTAACGTCAAAATGCGTCTTTCGAGTTCTGATGGCAAATGTTCATACCTATCAAAGTGCCTGTATGGATATAAACATAAGATTCTTAAATCCACATCCGCTGGTAGTTAAGTTATGCAGATGTCGCCTAAGACTGTGAATTTTAAATGTCATACATTAGCAGAAACACAATTCAGGAATGCACAGAAGGTTTCACTTAGGCTGTTTTATATCCTTTGCCTAGCGAGAAACACCTACACTAGTGGAAGTACGATGGGTAAAAAATTCGAAATCATTAAGGATTGTAGACGGTTTTCCGTTACCATCTAGGTCAACGCTTCTCAAACTTTTTCAACCCGATGACCGATAAAATGTACTTTTTCAACCCAAAGACCAGTAAATTATCAAAAATTTAATGTTGCAATTCGTAAATGGCGGAAGATGGTAAGTGGTGAAAAATCATGAGACGGGAAGACTACAGTACCGACTGTAGATGGGAGTTCTCTACTTTTCTTTACGTCGGAACTTCGTTCAAACATTACGCCTGCAAGCTTTCTCATTTGGTTAACGGGAGATAGTTAGACAAATATTGCTAACATTTTCACAGGAGAAGATAAATTAGTCTCCCATTTAAGAATTACAATAAAAAAAATTTAAATGCTACTAAATTAAATCAGAAAATAGTATTAAAAATGTTATTCTTTTGTAGAGGTGTTCTGAATTTGGCTTATTATATAAAAATTTGAAAAACGTTGTGCGATGAATATGAGAAGGCAGTTTGAATAGCTTTTTATCACGTATGGTTATAAAAACTGAATAGTTTTCTTTATGAAAGGTTTCTTGAAATTTATTCAAGCTATCTCCAACAATTCATAATATGACAGAGAAAAAATTGGCCATTTACGATGTTGTCATAATGAGCTTCTCAGCGCTCATTGAAAGAGTTAATATGCGACAAGAATTAAAGTAATCGGGCTGACCGAAAGTATGGTTAAATACGTTCACATTAACTAGAACAATTGGGAGTAGTATTAAAAAGTTTCGAAACTCATTTAAAAAGAAAATTAGCAATTCGTTTCTACCAATACTAGTCATAACTTTCTTGTTTAATGGCAAACTAGTTTGTGATAATTCACCTGTATCTCCTACATTTAACAATTAAACTTTTTCTCTTTTCACAAAGACGAAGAAAAGTCGATTATGATGCAGATTTCTCATCTCCGCTTAGATTATTAATTAATGGTACACCCTAAAAACATGTATCCATCCATCCTCCTCCTGGACCAAGTAAAATAGAGAAAAACACTAAAATAAATGATCCGTTTTTGATGACGAACTTTCCGCCTACATAACTACTTATTACAGTAAAACAATTTAGCAGAGTATAAAGCTATATTTTCAGTTGTTCGCTCAAGGTATAAATGTCTTTTGACGTGCTGAAACTGTCAGAAAACAATTAGATTAAAAAAATTGTAATAGATCAAAAACTGAATTGAAAAAATCATTCTCTAAAATCTGTAGAACAATCATATAAAAAAAGAGTAACAAAAATTAACTCCCCTTGATTTGTCAGATTTTAGCAGTATTATTACATGTAGTAAATAAAAAGGTAACGTTCATAACAATGGAGTATAGTCGTGGAAAGCTTGTGACGAGGTATATCGTAAGATATTCCTGGATAAAATAAACTATTGTGGACCTATATCCGATAATTTTTTCCTTCTGATTTTACTCCTCGTCGACGTCGAGGTTATTAGAGGTGAGAAAGGACTGGTCAGGGGTGGGGAAGAAATTTGGCCATGGGCTTTTGAGTGAACCATCCCTAAATTCGTCTAAAGTGAGTTGGTAAAACCATTAAAACCCTAAATCTCCTTAGCCGAACGGGGGTTCGAACCCGCCTCCTCCCGACTGCAAGGCCAGAGCGTTACCATTCACCCACGACGGTAGATGTTAACTTATGAAAGGATCAGCAGTTGCATTTAAGTAAGATCTCGAAATCAGATAACGTAGTATACCCCAGAAGCGTATGAATGGGGCATAAAAACAGTAAACTTCTTTCGCCGACCCGAGCGTAGTTGGTGAATGGTAACTCTCTGCCCTCGCATTCGGGAGGACGTGGTTCGAAACCCCCTTAGAGCATCCATATTTGGGTTTTCCATGGTTTACCCAAATCACTGCAGCCGAATTCCGGGATGCTTTCTACAAAAGGTGCAAAATCATTAGGAAAAAATAATTTCTTCTACGACCTCAGCATTTCTTTATATTGCCGTGAGCAGCCAAAGAAGAAATTCATATCAGCTCTATGTGCCAGTTGCCAGCCTATAAATTGTGTCAAAGCAGTTCCTACATTTTGCTATATTTAGCTATCACTTCTTTTTTTGCTTATATCTTTACGCCTCGTCGCCATCAAGGTCATTAGAGAAATGACAGGGGGCAAATAACGAAAAGGAATTCGGCAATTGACTTTTGAAAAAACCATCCCGGCATTCGCCTGGAGTGATTTGGGGAAACCATTTAAATTCCAAATCCGGATGTCCTGACGGGGGCTCGAACCCACTTTTTCCTGATTGGGAGACCAAAGTGTTACCGCTCACCCACCACATATGTATGTTTATTTTGATTAAAGTCTGCTTTAAAATTTTATCGTCGTTGAGAAGTAACAGCCTCCTTTACTTATGAATAAATGAACCTCGGTCTTTTGCCTTTTAAATAAATTCTCTAAATATTCCGAGATACCATTCTGTTGATGAAATAATGGCTGTTATAAATAAAACACAATAACAGTTTACTAATTCGTAAAGTACTGACTGATATTCATCATCTGTTCCCTACGAACAAGATTCTTTAATGAGAACACAAGTGATTGAAGTTTGTAACAACATGGACGTAACAGCACTTCTTAGTAGCTGGAAGAAGCACAGGTAAAGGTGCCTGCAATTAAAAATGGTTTACGGATAACATGATTTTATATCGTCCTGGGTACAATTACCAAATACGTTAAGCTTTTAAGAAGTCGCGCTTAAGAATTATTTTTCCTTTCGCAGAGGCAACAAGTGTGCGACAAAGGTAACTGGACGGGAAACTTGGCACGGCGCAACTTCTTTCCCCGCCCACGTCGTTAGCTGCTTCGCTGTGTCTCAGGCTTTACGATGTTGGCCGAAACCAATTTAATACGGCACTTTGGCGACCAGTGGAAGGAGACACCGACCGATCTGAATGCCGGCGGATTTATTTTGTCGGCGATGACAGCTCGGCCTGCACTCTCATTACCGACCGCCGACCAGTGCCCCGCGATTTACTGTTCCGCCGACATGCCGAGGCACCTTATCTGAATGCGTAATGCAGGCACGAGGGCGCGCTCGCAGTTTATTACTTCCATAAACACATTCTCGTTTCCTCGCGCCCCTTGTAAAGTGCGCACCCCCGGCGGCGCACGCCCCGCTAATAAAGTACAAAACACATAAAGGGCACACGTGGCCGCGGCAGGGTGACGACTGACGCCTCCGCGCACGTCCCCGCCGAAACACAGCTCTCATTACATCGACACACACATCATGACACTAACTGTGAGCTGTTATTACTACACACTGCGCGTCTGCGCTGTTGTACTTAACGTAATCGCTCAGTGTTAGGTGGTTGCCTTGACATGAGAAGTCTCAGAGCGTGGTGGGTGAGTGGTTAACGTTCTAGCCTCGCATTCGGGAGGGTGGCGGTTCGAATCCCCCGTCCGGGCGTCCAGATTTGGGGTTTCCATGGTTTTTCCAGATCACTCCAGGTGAATTCCGAGATGCTTCAAAAGGCCATGACTGAATTCCTTCCCGTTCCTTGTCCCCAGTCCCATTGCGCCTCTAATGAACTCGACGTCGACGAGGAAAAAAAAAAACTTAAATGGCATTCACCTCTGTCAATTTTTTGTTTTGTTCATGTGAAGTTCCCTGGTACGGACATTGTTCGGATTCCACGTAAATCTGTAGGATAAACGGATTAGATTCGTTAGTCATGGTAGAGGTGTACTACGCGGCAAATTAGGACTCTGTCAGTTACGCAACAGAACAACACTCAGGGATCTCCTTGTCAATACCGCCCTGCTCTGTTCAGCATGGATACAGTACCGGTGCAAAGCATCGCATCGTCACTAAAGGCTACAAGAACCCAGTCTCTTTCTGTAGGTGTCTCTTCGTCCAGGACGTTTCTTCTATTGCTTTGCCGAGGCCTCTACTCCTGACAAAGCCAGCTTAGCTATTATCAGTGACTCTTCGCGTCACTTTCCTAAATGTGGCAGCGAGAGCAACTTTTGCGTTTAATATTTACACAGCTACGAAATCACATGTAAACAATGGCGAAATAAGAACGGTTAAATATCTGTCGACTTCTCTTAATATCTAACACTTCAGTAACTAAGTAACTATGAAAATCACACCGAGCGTGCTGGGTGAGTCGTAACGTTCTGGCCTCGCATTCGGAAGGACGAGTTCTCGTATCTCCTTCCGGCAATCCAAATTTTGGTTTTGCAAGGTTTATCCAAATCACTCCAGGCGAATGCCGGGATGGTTTCATCAGAAGGTCCTCCCTTCCTTCCACAGCCCAGTTCCTTCCTTCTATAATAAGCTCGACGTCGACAAGGCGTATGGCCAGAAGAAAAATAAAATCAGCATTACAGCTTCCAGATCTGGTTACTGACGTCTCTCCCACAAAATAGCTGCGTTATATCCGTATCGTCTCTCCCACACAACTCTTCAATCTTACTGCCTCCAAGCTAGATGACCCCTCATTTCCACCTAGTAACTCATTATTGCAGTTGGATAAAACTATCCCTCCGGAATTGACTATGCCACCCCGTCAATGTTCCACCAACGCCTTTTCGTCGCCAAGCAGGGCATCGGATTTCGACTGGGCACAGAGAATCCTAGCGGTCTACTCCCAAGGGAACTGGGCCGGCTACCTCTTCCCAACTTACGTCCGCTTGCCAACAAAGCAAACAGACTGGAACCTTACGACTGAAAGATTAACACGGAGGAAGCGCTTTTAGACTGCTTCATATAAGCAGAACAGTCTCGCATCTTTGTTCTATGAAAGGGATCCAGTTTCACATACTCGAAGTGCCATGTCAGTTTGATGAGCTGCTTTCTCTTCAATTCATGTAGTTTCTCAGGAAACCACTTGAATCTACTGCGGAGTCATGGAGGTCCAAATCACGCAACTTTGTAAGTGGCAGTGCTTTAGGATTGTCGAAATCGGCGTGTCAGTATGATCTGTAATACGGAATGTAAAGCAAACGGAGGGCGATGAGTCTTAAAATTAGGCGATAACGCAACACTTAAGATCTTTCCGCTCAAACTAATAGACAGACTTGCAAGTTTTCAGACACTCTTGTGCTAGTCTGCTCTGATCATTCCAAACAATTAATTCATGTATATGCTAGTTTAAAAAAATATTTTATGTTTCTTATTTATAATCAAGCTTTAATTTAATTACTTGGCGTGAATCGTTCTTGGTTTTTTTGTCCTCACCCATTATTGAGGGTCGTTTATAAATCTATGCAGAGTAATCAAAAAATCTCGTATTAATAAAAATATACGTTTATTTTCCTGGCACACTGTTACATATTCTGTGTATTAAAGATTGAGTTAGGGGTCTACATAAAAAAATTAAGTGCTGAAGTCTTCTGTTCACACCCTATACAGGGTGAGTTTTTTATCTTGAGACAACTAAATATCTCGAAAACTACAAATCCGATCAAAAAAGTGGGTAATAAAAATTGTTCGTCTCGACGGGGGACATCCGATGATACCAAATTTGACTCCCCACCCCCACCCCCTAGGGGTGGGGGAAGGGGGAGAAAAAAAACTTAAATAGGAACCCCCATTTTTTTATTGCAGATTCTGATTCCCCGGAAAAAACTACCCCTATTTCACCCCCAATTCGAGTCATTTTGGTCGATAGATGGCGCTGCAATCGACAAAAATCAAAATAAGCAAAAATTCATTTAAAAATGAGGATATCTCGTGAAATACACATCAGATCAGCAAAATACAAGTTAATGTGATTGATATTTTTCAAAAACTATTCAATAACACCACCCACCTCCAAACTTGAGGGATGGGAATGGACATTATTTCAAAATGCACTGATGCAAATTCTTTAGCAGATAGCGAAAGTCAAACATTACTTTTTGCGTTACCCAGGAACAACGACGTGGACGTAGTAATTTTCTGTTCCCTTTGGGGTGCTAGATTTAGGTGAGTCCCCTCGCCTCTCACCATCGGGGTGCTTGTTTTTGGTGAGTCCCCTCGCCTCTCACCATCGGGGTGCTTGTTTTTGGTGAGTCCCCTCGCCTCTCACCATCGGGGTGCTTGTTTTTGGTGAGTCCCCTCGCCTCTCACCATCGGGGTGCTTGTTTTTGGTGAGTCCCCTCGCCTCTCACCATCGGGGTGCTTGTTTTTGGTGAGTCCCCTCGCCTCTCACCATCGGGGTGCTTGTTTTTGGTGAGTCCCCTCGCCTCTCACGTGTTTGTTTCTAACAACAATTCTAAAGCAAGTGCTCGAAAATATCACCACCGACATCGATGCATTTATTTACCCGCTCTTGGAATGATTCGACGCAACTAAGAAGCATATCCGGCGTGATTTTTTGACAAGCGTTGGTAATTCGTTCAATCATGTTTTCAGGCGTTGTTGGCACTTCACTGTAAACTTCATTCTTCAAGTATCCCCATAAAAAAAAATCAGGCGAAGTGAGATCTGGTGATATTTTGAAATAATGTCCATTCCCATCCCTCAAGTTTGGAGGTGGGTGGTGTTATTGAATAGTTTTTGAAAAATATCAATCACATTAACTTGTATTTTGCTGATCTGATGTGTATTTCACGAGATATCCTCATTTTTAAATGAATTTTTGCTTATTTTGATTTTTGTCGATTGCAGCGCCATCTATCGACCAAAATGACTCGAATTGGGGGTGAAATAGGGGTAGTTTTTTCCGGGGAATCAGAATCTGCAATAAAAAATGGGGGTTCCTATTTAAGTTTTTTTTCTCCCCCTTCCCCCACCCCTAGGGGATGGGGGTGGGGAGTCAAATTTGGTATCATCGGATGTCCCCCGTCGAGACGAACAATTTTTATTACCCACTTTTTTTGATCGGATTTGTAGTTTTCGAGATATTTAGTTGTCTCAAGATAAAAAACTCACCCTGTATAATAAAGCATGGCTGGATTTATAGTTTCAAATAAAATCACATCTTCAAATCATCTAAAAAAAAAAATCCGAAACATTCAGTATATATTCTTCTACATGCCTGAAGCTACTCCTTTTTATTCCAAATAGTTTTAAAATATATGTTAACTACAACTAACTTGCACACAATAAGTAATACGTTAATCATATTCAAATATAGCGTCAGCTTGCGCTAGAGTTGCCACAAACCTCGTGCGGTTAAAAATGGACTTTTGTACTACTTTTTTTTTTTTCTCTTTGCATTACTTAATTTAAATTTAACGGAACAAAGTAAACGAACACAGTAATTTCTGCTCTGTTTTGACAAAGGTTTCACATGCTCACTGCTGATGTAACATCATTGTAAATATTTTATTACGGCATGAGAAGTGAAGGCCATTTATTATATGTGAGCAATTAAAAAGCCAAGCGCTGGCAATAGTTGTTTAGTTTAAAGTTATATTTAAACACTGAGAGAAAAATATTAAACAACAAAACCACACCTAAATTTGATATTTTATGAGTCCAGTCTACAATAATCGAAAACTTAAATATCGCTGGTGAAATGAACGCTTCATTTCATTTTTATTACTATTATTTAAGGCTGTATTAAATAAAAAATAAAAAACGGATACTTTTTCCCGGTTCGGATACCGGTCGTGCCCAACATTTTCATGGGCCCTTAAACTTGTATTCACCTCCGTAGAAGATATGCTCTGTTGATGAGAAGTTTGCTGGATAGTTGAAAGTAAAACTGTAAAATCCGCTTATCGGGTCAGATTAGAGGGTTAGACGAAGCCGCGAAAGGGGCAACAAACGACGCTAGAGGCTACGCAACAGAAAATGCCACATCCAGGTTGTTTTTATATAATGAACTTTGAAACAATACATCATTTCCGCCTTGAGGAACCAATACAGATTTACGTTTTAGAAATCCCCGTTGTGTGTATGAATATTTATGGTGCGCATTATATCTGCTGGAGGTTACTACTTATTTACAATACTTACGGTCCGTGGATGCTTCATCTGATTAGAATTAAACTTCACTTGACACAATAAAAACACCCAGTAGAAGTCTCGTGATCTGTGATTTACAGTAAAATTAAGCATTGTGTTTTGTATCAGTTAAGTGAGCAGAAGTTATGACCGAGCGTGGTGGGTGTGCAGTTCGCTCTGGCCTCGCATTTGGGAGGACGCGGGTTCGAATTCCCGTCCGGTCATCCAGATTTGTGTTTTCCATGGTTTCCCTATATAACTCCAGGCGAATGGCGGGCTGCTACCTTAAAAAGGCCATTGAGGCCATGGCCGAATGCCTTCCCGTTCCTTGCTACCAGTCCTTTCCCCGCCTCTAATGACCTCAAAGTCGTCGAGGCGTAAAGCAATAAACAAAAGAAAAAGTCATGATGTGTGATAGCTAACTATGCTTGAACGTACAAACTCGGCGTAGTAATCAAACCTTTTTCTGCTGCTTTTATATTTGCAAGCTGGATAACTTCATTTCAGGAGATATATAAAGTTAGATTGTTATGAGTTTAAATTTACACTGAGTTCACTTCAACAATACTTATTGTTTAATGTATTAAGTTTACTCGTCATTAAAACACTTCCTAAGTTCGCGTTAATTTATGCAAGATGCGTACAGTTACATCTACCTGACGACGATGCAGCTGGAAAGTGTCTTTTATTTTACGCTACCATAACAGATTTTATTATGCAAATCTAGCATGTAGTAGTCAGTCAACGTAACTGACTATTTCTTCACGCTTTAATGGCCCATGTACTACTTAAGAGCTAGTTTTGACCACCAGCTTGTAACACAGCAAAGACCTTTTAAAAACCTGAAGATGAGAGTCAAATGATGGTATAGATGGTGTGGTATGAAGTATCGTAGAGAGATAAATGCAAGTATAAGACACAGTACACAGAAACAGTGTTTGAATACAACTTTTTTGAGTTACAAAATTGCAGTATTTCTAAAACATCTTTAATACCAGTTTCCCGTCTAAATAAGGATACCATGTGAGCTAAACAAATGTAATGTTAATAACGATAATAAAACTATGTATAAAAAATGGAAGTGCTGATTAGTTTTTTGGGGGGGAGGGGAGGGGTTAAGGGGGGGGGGGAACGTTCACTGCAAATACGAAGGAAACTGTACATTGAAAATCATGCAAGAATCAAATAAGTAAAAGTGATGAGAGGATCTTGTCTGTAAATTAGCTATAGATTTCAGGCATTAAAGAGTGAGAAAGTATTCATTTCTAGGTATTATTACAAGTTACCGTCAAGATATTGTTTAAAAGAGTCCTGCCACCACAAACTCGGTCGGGGAATTTGTCATTTGAACTGAGTTCTTGATAGTGACAAAGCTTCCTGCCAGCTAGTCAGTAAACAGCAGACACAGCCATGGACAGTCGAAATATGCCGTAATATGCTACAGAAAGAATGAACACTCCAGAGCAAACAACCATGCTGTAGACGCGACTATGGACAGTTAGCAGGCGGTCGCGGGAATGAACTTTTTTTTTTTAACTGCTTAAAGTCTCTTAACAGCGACGTCTTTTAGAGACGGGAAAGGATGGGGGGCAAGGAATGGGAAGGAATTCGGCCATGGCCTTTTGAAGGAAGCATCCCGGCATTTGCCTGGAGTGATTTGGGAAACCATGGAAAACCCAAATCTGGATGCCCGGACGGGGATTCGAACCGCCGTCCTCCCGAATGCGAGGCCAGAACGCTAACCGTTACACCACCACGCTCGGTAGGATGAACGGGCAATGTTGATCGAGACGCAAGATTAGACAGACTACACGCGCAGTACTGTGCGAGAGTAATAGGAAGTGTTGGGTAGCGGTTCGTCGAAAGAAATGACGAGATTATGAGGCCCCTCAATGTATTAATAAGCATTCAGTCGTTTGAGGTTCTCAACCATTACTGTTGAAAGTTAAAAGAACTTCAATTCGCCTCTTTGTCTGTGGACAGTGGTTCCAGAGAAAATCCGATTAGAACCAACTCTGCGATGATTATTTACATACAAAATATCATTTCGTCTTATCAAAAACACTATTTTTTATTATTAGTTTAAAATGTAAAACCAGCTGGCAACGTATGAGTTTATAATTGCTCAACATGAAAGGGCTGATAATGTTCACCACTAAATAATACACCGCAGTCATATCAGCACTTCGACTTGAATCACAAGTACTTTACGGGTAAATAAAGCGACTTTCCTGTAAAGTGTTTAATACGAAGAAAGTAATGTGGTGCAACCAGTTTAACACAAGATGAATACCAACAACTGATGGACAAGCCATTTAACACCGTTCTTTGTTAGAATTTGCACATTATTCGGCCAGCAACTGGCTAAGTAATTTCGCATACCAAGATATGCATGAAACCATTCAAGATAAAATATTTTGAAATGCCGTGGCGTCATAGTTAATCGTAGTGTAGCCTTTCACCGAACCATGGAGAGTCACTGATAGTCTGCATAAGAATCTCACATTACCATTTGCAGCAATGCAGAAAGTAGAAATATTAAATTATAATAAACTGTTAAGGAAAGTATTTAAATTCTATAATTGCAATTTGCATTCAGTACAGTATCTGTTACCCTATTCGTTGGCCTATTTCGCTTTCTAACACCACGACGGTATCTGGAGTTCGACACATGATTAACTGGTTGGGACATCGTTGGTGGAAAGAAGCTTCATCATGTAGTTCTTGGTCAGCAATGTAAGAGAGGTGGCGCGCGATTGTTTACTAGAGTACAGAATTGAATACAGTGAGATATAAACAGAACGGTGGATCGTAACATTTCTCCCTAAATTCAACAGTATATTTGAAAACGGTGAAATATTTGCGTTAAGAACTGTGTGTATACGGGCACTGAAATAAGGTTTTCAAGAAATTTACAATCTTCACAAATGGTATCGTTCAGTACTAATCGGTTGTCGATAGCATGTCATTTCACAAACGATTAGAAAAATATATTAATTTTCCGAGTGGTTCAGAGTACGTTACTTTTTAGTTAATGCTGTATTCGGAGCTGTAGAATATCCACCGCGGCTTCTCGTTACCCCTTATAACTCAGCCACACGCAGCCTCGTCTCTTTTTCTCCCTGGCGCCATTCCAACAGAGAGAAAGAGGAAAAATAAAAAGCGCCTCGCAGCAGTAGTCATAGCGTTTGTTACATTTTTTATGTGGCACCCGGAAAATTTAACGATCCTCTCAGTTAACAAAGTCTGCCTGCGAGTCTGGGAACAATCACGTTTACACGTCCTCAGCTTCCGAACCCAATTGCTGTGAATGAAGACAGAATTTACACAGTGGACACCGCGCAATAAAGTTTGCCGTCCCCGTTCGCGTGAGGTTAACTTGTACACAAATTTAATACCTCGCTTGGCTAAATGACGTAGCAGTAAATCACAGAGGAAAATTTCCACAAATATTACCCTCCAACATCTTACTAAATTTCCACAAGTATTACCCTCCAACATCTTAGTACATTTCTAATTGTTCAGGAAAACAAAACTGTAAGGTCCCGTCTAACTGCCACAGTCAAGAGCATTTTTTTAATGTGGGAGGACAAATTTTAATGTCAGAGGACATAAGAAAATTAGTGTCGCAATAGTCTGATTTTCATACCCGCGTTCCCAAAATTAGCTTCCTATAGGAAAACACCTTTTAACTTAGTGCTCTGGTATGCGAGCAATTTATATTTTCTACACTAATTACACATACTGGATATCGTTTTATTAAACTAAATAGTAGGACTTAATAATTCGAAAGGACGTACGCATTATTAACACAATCATATCTTGGCGAAATTTTAATATCGATTTTCAGTGCCGTCAAGACTTTTATGAAGTTACTAAACTACCTTCGATATTGATGACTAAAATATAAATTACTAACAGAGTTCCCGACGTTGCCCGGTATAGTTAGCGTAGATTTACTGGTACACTATTTTCATTCACGCAATGAGAAACATGTGTACCATGTTTTATAAAATTTGCGCCAATTATTTTCTGAATTAAAGCAAACTAGATTTACCACCCCCTACCAAGAAACGGGTGGGTTGAAGTTTATTTACACGTACACTATTTTCATTCGTCCGAAAAGATTCATGTGTATCAAGCATAATTAATTTGGTAACACACATATTCTTGCACTTCCAAGAATGTGTTGGGTTGGATACTTTGATACGGAATGTATGTTTTCCGGCTACATTTCAACCTAATAACAACTTCTGCTACTGTTGTTGCTCGAAAATTGAAACATATACCATACGAACATTAATACATACCACAGACATAAAAATGAATCTGGTATCACGCAAAAAAAAGAGATTTTGGCAATAATACGATATCCGAGTCGCTGAAATTTGATGGTTTTAGTGGTTGATTCGTATATACCCCGATGAGACAAATCGAAAGTAAACAATAATTTTTTTTGATATCTTGCTTAGTTCTCGATATATCGAATGTTAAAAATCATTTATAGGTATAGTTCCTTTTGGTGACGTTATTCTTCTGGTCCAGGCCATATTTCAAACTAACTGCCACAACTACGTAATAAATAAAACTCCGATTGTGCATGTTCACCGTGTAATTCCTAGTGCGAATTTGTACATTTTGTGATCTGGTGGATTTTGGACATCGGTTTTATTTACATTTTTATGGTCTCTTCATTTCTGGAGACAAGTATGAAATAGAACAATTTTGGTATAGAGGTTAATTAAATACTTATAAGTGACTTAGGTGCTCTCTGTGGCAAAATTTTTGTGAGTCTATAAAACCGAACGTAGACATGTTCAACATAATACATTTCTTAGCTTGCAAAACTCAGTTTGTTAATTTTTTTATTTTTTTGCTGTTATTGTCTTTCGACTGGTTTGATGCAATCCTCCATCCCTTCCTATCTTGTGCTAACCTCTTCATCTCTACATATTCCCTACAACCCACGTCCACAATTATCTGCTTCATATATTCTAATCTCTGTCTTCCTCTACAGTTCTTACCTTCGACTGTTCCCTCCACCAGCAAATTAACTAATCTCTCAAAATGTGACCTACCAGCCTGTCTCTTCTTTCTTTAAGCTTCTTCCACAAACTTCTTTCCTCACCCATCACTTTGTCTGCCCACTTAATTTTCAGCATTCTTCTGTAACACCACATTTCAAATGCTTCAATTTTCCTTCTTTCCGGTATTCCTAAAGTCCATGTTTCGCTACCATAAAGTGCTGTGCTCCACACATAGAGTTTTAAAAAAGTTTTTTCTAATTCCTAGATCAATATTTGAAACTAAAAAGTTTCTCTTTTTCATGAAGGCTCTTTTTGCTAGTGCTATTCTGTTTTTAACATCATTCCTGCTTCGGCCATCGGTTGTAGTTTTGTTTCCCAAGTAACAAAATTCACTCACTTCTCAAATTGCATTCGATCCTATTTTTATATTTAATCTACTAGTATTGGTATCATTTCTGCTACCTTTCATCACTTTAGTCTTGCTTTGATTTATATTTAGTCAAAAATCTTCCTTCAGTATTTTGTTCATGCCATTCAGTAATTTCTCAATGTCCTCAGCCCTTTCTGCTATCAAGACAATGTCATCAGCAAATCGTAACATACTAATTTTTTCTCTCTGAACAATTATGCGACATGGAAATTTTTCCTTTACTTTCTTTATTACTTCCTCTACATACAAGTTGAATATTAACGGGGATTCACTACAACCTTGTCTCTCGCCTTTTTTAACTGATGCTTGTCTCTCATGATTCTCTGCTTTTATTACAACCACTTGATTCTTATATAGTTTATATTCTTCTATCTCGATACTTTAGACCTGACTTCTTTAAAATTTTGAACATATTGTCCCACCTAACATTATCAAAAGCATTTTTTAAAAGTCTCTTGATACTTTACTGTTATTCAATAGCGGTGCTCCGTCGATGAGGTAAATTGTCTATAGTCCTGGCGTTATTTTATTGGTTTTCCC
The DNA here is from genome assembly GCA_031002005.1 of Vandiemenella viatica. Classification (NCBI taxonomy): domain Eukaryota; kingdom Metazoa; phylum Arthropoda; class Insecta; order Orthoptera; family Morabidae; genus Vandiemenella; species Vandiemenella viatica. The sequence continues at coordinate 230,279,275 of JARYHS010013630.1, forward strand.
GATTTTATAAAAGCGACTGGTATAAATGACTAAAATTCGATTAAAACGTTAAATAAAAAAGCTTTCATTTATTTTTACCACTCATTCCTGTGAAAATTAGGAATTTTCAACGGCTTTACACCTCGTATCATAGGTATTGTAGGCAGGAGAAGACTGGGGATAAGAAAAAAAGGGAATTCAACCATGGCCTATTGATGGAACCATCCTAGCATGCGCATGGAATGATTATAATGGAGAAGCTAATGTGGATGTCCGGAATGGGATTTGAACCTGCGTGCTCTCGAATACCTGACCTTGACTCGGTATGTGTAGGTCTGTTAAATGTTATCGTATACTGGATCTGGACCATCTCCGGCAGAGAATTCTTCAAATATCTGTTGGTAATTGGCATTCCGTTATACAATAACATATTTCTTAAAAAATTTACAAGAAATGCTTGTTTCTGACGGAACTCTAAAGTAAAGCTGTTATTTTTAGTTCGTTAGAAGACATTATAATGACATATACAAGTCATATTCCATCAGTTATGAGTAAATTATCATATCACCGTCTCTTGGCTGTTTAGCACTATATGAGTATAATCATAATGTAAAATACGCAGTCGCTAAATACAATGATCGAGCAGTGTGTCAAGTAAGCATGTCGAAGAAAGGTAACCACGAAGGAAAGCTGTTATTTTAGGTACTGTATCGTGATGGAGATGAAGCATTTTGTTACTGCCAATGGTCTCATTTAATCAAGGCATTATGTGGACAAACACAATGACATCAATTGCAACGACATAGTGGAAATTGCTGATTTATTTTGGTTTTATCCATGGAGTAGTAAGTGTGATTATGGATCGTGTCACAAATTTAAATTTTTTAATACCTTTAAGGTTTTTTTATGGAACTAGAGTGGCGTGGCAGTTCTGTCGATGTTCCACGATTCGTTTTCTTCTTTGCAGATTGAGTTTATAGAAAAACATACTTACAATTGAAGCTTCTGAATAGCAGTTATCTTTCCTAATTTGCTGTTTTTTTTTTGTTGTTTTTTTTTTAATCGTTTAGATTCAGTTTTCACTTTATTGGTTGATATTAAAACAGCAACAAAAATCTTTTATGTACTGACATTCCTGTACATGTCATGTAAGAAGTACAGCAATCAGTTTTAGCGGCAAGGAAATCTTTTTGTCACCTCATGTTCCCTACAGCATGACGGAGAAGTACATCCAGTATATCTTCTGGGGTTTGGAAGAGGATAAGGAAACAAGATCGTCCGACGGAAAGAAAAAGTAGAAATTCTGCTGTGCGAATAAACGAGATTTTGCGTGAAACAATTGTTTTGACAGATTCGTTGAGCATTTTCTAGCGACTGCGAGGGTAGGAAGTTTTTCACATTGTGTTTCCGGCCAGCAATTCGAGTGTAATCCTATTAGGCGGCTGGGGGCTGGAGTGGTCCTAACTACCGCTATTAGATTATGCCCCCGGGACGAGGAATCTCTTCGTTGCCGCTGTTCGAAGGGGACGCGCGATCCACGAGAACACCGCTCGTTTGCGATTCCTATTCGCCCTATCATATTCCAGTTTTACAAGCGTATTGTCAGAAAACTTCATAGGACTCTTGGTTACAAATTTCATCCTTTTTTATTTTTTGGTGAATTTCTCATAGTGCAACACTTTTTTATTTTATTCAAAATTACATAAATTACATTTTCATTAAATACGAAACAAGGAAATTGTAGTTTGCTAAATTGCACAAACTCGAGTGTTTTAAAAATCCGGAAAGTTATAACTAACAGGTAGCCCAATATTTACTCTGTGGTGTAATGCATTTTAAAATTTATCAGTTGTCTCTTTGAATTTATATTATTTCTCCCTTCCTACAGTTTGAAAACTCAAAACATATATAGATTTTAAGCAAACAGTCTGAAAATTATATTCAGGTTGAGCACTTTATCATTTAAAGAACCTTGAGTCTTGTCTACGGTTTGAGATTTTATTAAGTCTCCATTTGAAAGTATCTTCGTGTGTGAGTGTGAAGATGGAACCGGACACATCCCTGATCTCCAGGGAGCTCCTGCTAAATGAAACTACCTGGTTCCCTCAAGAAGATTACAGAACATTCTTAATCTCATCCCTTCTTCATCTGAGAAGTTGATGGCCTGATGGACAACGTGGCACAAATATGGCTCACGATGGCCATTCGCTGGAGAAGCTATACAAGGTGATTCTGCGATGGGAGAGGTGTAATTCGATCATTCAGCCATCTTTCGATGGTACTCTAGCAATCTGCTCTATCTCTGATCAAATAAAATTAACACAGTAAACTTTAGGTTTGACTCAATAATCTCCCAACTGCAAGACCACTACTGTTTTCGGACTTACAAGTGCAACCCGCTTGTGTTTTGAAGAATCCTTGCTGGGGTTTTTTTATAGTTTTTTCAACAGTTCTGTGGTATACAAAAATTGATTTTACTTCCAAATTTCTTTACAATATTTCTATCTTTCTTACATTACACGCCTTAAAGGCAAAAAGTATAGCAGTAATATAGACACTCACTTTACACCGTGCTCGGGCTCCTTCTGCCTCTAATTTTCGCCGTGTCGTCTCTGTCCGATGCTTACCTGTTTCTGAAGAGCGTAAAACAAAGGTAAAATAATGCCCAAATAATTTGCAGAATACGTCGATCAATTTTTTTATTTTTATTTTTTACTTATTGTTTACGCCTCGTCGACGGCTAAGTTCATTAGAAGCGGGATGGGACTGGGGACAAGCAACGGGAAGGAAATCGGCCATGGCCATTTTGAAGGAAGCATCCCGGCATTCGCCTGGAGTGATTTGGGGAAATTATGGTAAACCCAAATCTGGATGCCCGGACGGGGATTCGAACCCGCGTCCTCCCGAAAGCGAGGCCAGAACGATGTCGATCATGACACCGTCTTAACTCACTTCCAACCAGCTTCATACAAACATGAAAACGCCATTACCAATGAAACACAGTGATCAATCCTTAACAATGACAGTGTTCTGACATATCTTTTACGGTATGATGACTTGAGGTGGTCTTATGCTCAATGAACCTATTACGTCATAACAAGGCAATACAGAACAGCTACGATTTGATAAAATAAAAAATAAAAATTCTTAAGGTATTTCAATTTATTGCTGAAGGGGAAATGGTTGTCATTCGATCATTCACTTCTTTGTAATACCAAATCATAATTAAAATAATTATTCACTGAGCTGTTTTTATTAATAGCAATCTGCAGAAAGTGTTGCTAGCCATTTGTCGTTCTGCCTCAGAAACCGAAGTATGCCAGATCCAAGAAAAGAGAAAAATGTAATATTACAAGACCGAGCACCAAAAAATGCTCTTCGTTAACGGCTAGTATCACCGTATAGCATTTATGAGGTTGTAGCGGGGTACAGATAGCTGCAGAAATCTGTTTGAAGGCCAATACTGGAGGAGTCCAGAGCCTATAGTAAAAATTGTTGAAATAATTAGTCCATAAGATTTCATGCAATAAAAACCCCGACGGCGGAAGACACATACCTTTAACACATCCAGTGTGATGAAAATTCCTTTAAACAACATTAACTACGCGGCCCTACCTCTGTGAATACCCGAGACGGGAACGTGCGTTACCTGTATTGTTTTACAGCTTTTTAAAGACTGGTTTTGCTCTTTAAACACTTTGAACAGTCGAATATTTTCGATGTTTATTTCCCCGATGACGTCGAAGAAAAACACAAAAGAACATTTATTTTATATGGTAAGATAAAGTGTCGTGTGGTCGTAAAGAAATGGGGACAGGTTTATTTTTATTATTATTCGCTGCACATTCCGCCGCTGTCGTAGCCGCCTTAACCCTACCAGATAATCCTACCGGGTATAGGGGAACTACAGTTCAACGTGTAATCCGAATCACGAAAGCATTTTGTGGTACTCTACCTAACACAGCCAGCTGTACCAGAGGAGAAGATAAGGATACCGGCCTCTGAAAATCCCCGCCGAGACAGCTATTCGAATCGGAGACCTTTCGAGCACCAGTGAGCCACCAGACATCTCATTTTATTTAGTAAGGGAAATATAGATTTCTATTGTCCGCAATTTGTTTTAGAATCGCTAGACTGAACAAGCCATTCTAACCTGCTTCTAACTGCAATCAAACTTCCTCTGTTTATTATTCTAATGCGCTAGTACAGGTTTTATTTGGTGTCTTATTGATGCCGTTAAATGCAGTTTCCCTGAAGAAAAAGTCAGTGATATTTAGCTCTTAGTCGCCTCCTCTATCTCCGAATTCCACATTATTCCGAGGAATGTGTATCTACATTTAATCGTCCAGCTATATGTTCGAAGTAAAACTTACAGCAAGGCAGTTACTAAGTTTAGTTCATAAAATATTTTGAAAACAAATTCGCTTACAAATGATTTGAAGAAAAGTTAATTTATTTGATAAAGGTGTATTATTCGTGACGAGTTTAACGTACAGCCTGAAGGCAAAGTCGGTGGTGTCAGCCGCCGCTGTGCACAGTATATCCTCCACGGCTTGTCACAGAGTCTGACGTGCCTGATGCTCCGTCAGACCCTAATGACAAATCGGTTTTCGGACGTCGGCATTTGTCAGCTGACACGTCCCATGTGCAAAGCTCTTTCGTCCACGCAACAAAACATCAACAGTGAACGTTGAGATCTACTTCTGTGTAGGACTAATTAGGTAACAATTGATAGGGTAGAAAGAGTATTTGTACATCCTTTTCTGACACTTCGCTATTTTTTCTGTTCTCTGTTCCCTACAATATTCCGCTTTTTCTTCAAGTTTAAATGTGAGATTTTTGTAGGACATTCGTAACTTATATATGCGATGTGCAAAGATGATTTACCTCCATCTATGAAATACGTGGATTTTCCATATTGTTACATTATTCTTATTCAAAAACGATAGATTAAAATGAATTTATTGCGTATTACCTTACGCCTCGTCGACGTCGAAGTCATTAGAGGCGGGAAAGAACTCGGGGCAAGGAACGGGAAGAAATTTAGCCCTGAATTTTTGAAGGAACTATCCCGGCAATCGCCTGGAATGATTTGGGGAAATCATAGAAAAATGGGGTACACGGAAGGAGCCTCCTCGAAGATCGTGCAGAATAGTTAAATATGAAAACTAATACGATCGGGCGTACCCTGGGCAACATTAGGAATATTCCTAATGGCAGATCCTTCCACCACCAGGACAAATTACAAAATAAACGGTTGTTTCAATAAGGTTTTATGTCACCCTCCACAATAAGAAGAGTCGATGGAGAACTCAGAAGAATGGCCTTGCTCAGGGTAGTGGGCTGGCCCCGCTCTTGTACAACATATATACAAATGATCAACCAATTATTCCTGGAACAAGAGCATTCATTTATGCTGATGACACAGCAGTTCAGCTCAAGGCACAACCTTTGAGGCGGTGGAGGTGAAGCGGACAACAGCTCTTGAAGATATGGCCAAGTATTATAATGCTAATCACTTGAAGCCCAACCCTGTAAAAACACAGGTCTGTGCATTCCATCTGAGAAACAGAGAAGCCAGAAGGAAGTTGAACATCAACTGGAGAGGGCAACAACTACTACACTGCGATACTCCAAAATATCTAGAAGTAAAGCTTGATCGATCTCTCACATTCAAAACCCATTGTGAGAATCTGAAACTCAAAGTATCTGCCCGGAACAACATCATCCGGAAACTTACAAGTACCTCCTGGGGAGCACATCCAAATGTGCTTCGTACATCTGCCCTGGCACTTAGTTTCTCTGCAGCAGAATACTCAGCACCAGTTTGGCAGAACTCTGCACATGCTAAGCAGGTTGATATAGCATTGAATGATACTGGTCGCATTGTAACAGGTTGCCTAAAACCAACTCCTTTTAGTAAAATATACCAAATCATGGGTATAGCACCACCTGACATTCGTAGGAAAACAGCTGCAGAGATGGAGAAGAGGAAACAAGAAACAGACCCCAGACACCCTTTGTTTGGACACGAACCTCAACCCACAAGGCTGAAGCCAAGGAAGAGCTTCGTACAATCAACTACAGCCATAACATCTTCTACTGGAGCACGCCGTCTAGAACTATGGCGAAATTCGTTGCCTGAAGAACAGTGTAGGAACATCAAAGAGGCACCGGCTGCGGGGTGTAATCAGCCATATGCTATATGGAAGGCTCTAAACAGATTAAGAACTGAAGTGTCCCGATGTAGATATAATATTAAAAAATGGGGGTACACTACTGACAACGATCTATGTGAATGTGGTGAGCTTCAGAACCCACAACATCTTCTGATATGCAGGAATCTCCCTGAAACCTGCAATATCGACGACCTTTATAGGGCAAACGAGAAGGCCATCAAGATTGCGGAATTCTGTCACAGTCCATTTAATTGATTTTATAGTTTAATATTATTTTTTTTCAACTTTTAATGTTATGTCATGGACACGAGAAATAAATAAATAAATAGAAAAATTACATTTGAATGGTCGGACCGGTATTCGAGCCTGCATCCTCCGGAATTCGAGGCCAGAGCGTTGTCGCTCACCCACCACATTCGGTACGTAAATGGTGATCCTGTCAGCAATGCTTCGGAGTACGATCGGAATACGTAGTTTACCGAGCGTGCTGGAAGAGCGGAAACGTTCTAGCCTGACATTCGGGAGGAGAAAGGTTCCATTTCCTGCCCATCCATCCAGATTTCGGTTTCCATGGTTTCCCGAAATCATTCCAGGTTAATGCCTGCACGGTCACGGCCAAATTCCTTCCCCTTCCTTGCCCTCAATTATTTCCCACCTCTAATTATCTCGACGTCAACGAGGCGCAAAGCGATAAAAAGTCGGAATACTTCACGATAAGAATAATTTGCAATGTAGAAACACGGCATAACGCAGTGGAACGTGACTGACTGTCATGGCGAAGGATTAAGCAGGAAGGTTATGCGGACAAGTGTTAAGCAAATGAGATTTCGAAGAAGTCATTTCACCGGCGCTGCTATTTGACTTCAGCGTAATAACACAAAACAAAACAAAAAAAAGCTTTAAAAATGTTTATAAATCAAACCAGTCTGTTTTCAGTTGAGGCATCCGATTATCAGAGACTATAGATGCAACAACAGAATGAAACCACCCAGAGAAGATTTGAAAATTGGTTGAGAAACAAGGCAACGGTACTTCGTTCTGTTGCCATCTCTCAACGTGCATACAGTACTTCTGCTGCTACCCATTAAGCAGGAATATCATGGTCATAAGACATCTGTGTCTTCACTGTTCAGGTCCAAAAGATAGATTTAAAGATTACTTTCGAATATTTTACAACGACCATGCTTCTTCCAGAAGTTAAAAATTTTCGTACTAAGTGTCAATAAGGTCTGGCGTAAATATTGTGCGGAATTATTAAAGAAGGTTTAGAATGAATTTTTGTGATGTGCTATCCATTGGATACTTAATGAATCGTTAAGAGAATATATTATAATTATTAATTTGAGTTTTTACTATTCGGTACTAATGGAAGCAGATAAATTTTAACAGAATTATTGTCAGACTATCTGTTATCCACCACTTAGTTCATTTGTAATGTTAAAGTACATTTCTATATGTTCAAATAGAACATTGATTATTGTATGTGATACTTACTTTTTTTGATGGGGAAAGGGGTGATTAAATGTATCATTCTAAAGATTGAATAAAACTTACGAATTTACAACCAAAAAAAAGTAAAAAATAAATCTTTATTATTCTTATTAATAAATCAAATCAAAAAGAACTATTTTAATGAAACAAATGACACACGTATTGACACTACACATTAATTGAAGCGAAAGGTCTTAGTAATTCATAATTTGGTCTAGCTCAGAGGAGGGTATTGAAACATTTGAGACGTTACTGGGCGTTAGAAAATTGAGTTCTGTTGATGACTGTTGTCGCACGAGATGTATTCTTTACCGTTCATAGATGGTGGCGGTCAACAGTGGGTTGGTACAACTGCAGATTGTCGTTGCGATGTTTCGGATCCTCACTGCAGTTGTCTGCTACAGGTGGAGTGCAGGCGTCGAACTGCTTCCTCCCAGCACCGTGTGTGTTGTCTCGGCGTACAGCGTTACCCCTGACGCCATGTGTGCAGGCCTAATGGGAAGTAGGTTGAGCAGCTGCAATCAGGCGTTGTCGGCCTGCAAACACTAATCAGCAGATTTATTTATTTTTATTATTTCCTGATTTTACATAGCCTACTACCTTGTTACCTAAAGTAGGCCCTTAGTTTCTACAGTTTTTATACTTAAAACAATTTACTTTTAATATATCTGGATAATTATTCTTAAGGATTTAATTATTCTAATAGTTAATCTACTAATTATTCTAATAATTAATATACTGATTAATATACCAATTATTCTACTAGTTTCTCTACCAATATACTAATTCACACAAAAATCAACAATTGTCTTTGCTTTATCGTACTTCTGATTAATAAAGTCTATTTGTATATGTTCTTCTTTTACCACTGCTGGCCTGCGTCGACATCCAGGCCGCCAGCTGTCTCTGCTGATGCAGTGGAGCGACTGCTGACATGCTGACCACAAAGTGTCGTCAGCCAGCTTCACGTTTCAGGTAGTGGTCTCGTTCTTATCCGGTTTGTCCTTGGAGCCACCTACTCCCACATCAGGAGTTCCCTCCTGGAATCAGAGCAGGCCGCCCCCGGAGCCCTGGAGAAGGTACCTCTGGCTTCCAGAGGCACTGTGATGAATTGAGTCTTTTCCGACTTCCTGGTGCAAGCACTGCCTTAGTCATGGGCAGTGCTTATGGTCACATTTTGGTTGTTCTTTACTCTTGAGTTTCTTCCTCTCCTGTCCTTTCTGCTTCTGATGCCGGTTGCTCGCGGCGTCCTCTACGCTCTGCTAATTTCAATTCAACAAATTGCGTAGCGACGCTAGATTAGCAGCTTCATCCAGCAAGTGCCAGAGCTCGGTATCACGCAGTATGTCGTATATTCTTCTGTTCTGAAGTTGTATTTGAAGATATGCTCTTGATTCTTCAGTTTGTTTGCACTCCCAAACCACGTGCTCGGGAGTGCTTACTTTGCCACAGTCGCACCTGTTTGTTTCTTTGAGGCCTCTCTGTTCTAAGAAACTGTTGTATGGACCATGGCCGGATATGTAGTGTATGAGCCCTGGAGATGGTTGTAGGTGAGTCATGTTCATTCTCTCTTTCACGCAAGGAAGCATGTCGAAGGTCCTTCTGCCCGTGTTTCTGTTAGTCCATGTTTCATCCATCAGCGCATCCCAAACATCTTTTTTGGTTTCAACAGTCCTTCCAATTATTTCAGTAGCTTGGTCATACCTATCTTTTTTAATCCAGTATAACGCTCCTCGCTTCCTTACTTCCAGGTCCAGGGGCCAGATACCGAGTATAACCGTTAGTGCATCTGGGGCCGTTGTTCTGTAACTCCCAGTTAGCCTGAGCAGAATTCCTCGCTGCGTACGCCGAAGCAGCTCCTTTGGTTTGACCTTTCTTAGGTGCTTGGCCCAAGTGCTTGCAGCGTATCCAGTAATGGAGGTCAGTATTGCATCGTGATATCTTCTTATGACGAGCGGAGGCAGATTAAACCGTCACTCGCCAATGCTTATCAATTTTTGCATTACCAGTGCTGCTCTTCCACATACTTCCTCCATGTGAGACGCAAATTTCAGTTGTTCCTCCCGATTTACACCAAGGTAGCGGACTACTGCTTTTCTTTTTATTGTTTTTCCCTGGATCCTAATTACTGGATTTCGTTTAAGAGTTCCTTAACTTAATAGCTGCACACCACTGACTCAGGCAATCCAATATTGCTTTGCATTTTGTTTCGAGTTCCTGCCTGGTGTCCGCGTCTATCAGAAGTGCGAGATCATCGGTGAATGCCACCACACCCAGCAGTTCCAACATTTGTTGCAATATTTCCATGACCGGTTCCAAACCAATGTCCCAGAAAATTGGTCCGCACACTGATCCCTGGGGACAACCTTTCGTCAGTCTCTTCTCTATGTACTTGTTAGGGCACCGCAATTTGACATATCTATTTCTACAATAATCTCTAAAACTATTGTATAGGTTTTTTTGGACAGTTGATGTTTCTTAAGCGTTCGAACAGCGTGGCCCACCGGAGATTGTCGAAAGCGCCGGCGATGTCTACAAATACTCCCACCACATAATTTTTCGGAAGAGTTTTGAGCTATTTCCATTAAGCGGTTGATGGCGTCCTCTGTTGACTTGCCTGCTCTGAACCCATACTGATTTGGGTTCATCCCATGTTTTAACCTGTGTTCCTTTAGTTTCTTGCAAAGTAACTTTTCTTGTATTTTCCCTAGAACATTGAGTAAGCAGATTTGACGATAGGATTTTGGGAGTTGTGGGTGTTTGCCTCCACCTTTCGCTATAATAATCACGTCACTAGTTTTCCAAGCATTTGGTATTTTTCCCTGCACCAGGCATTCGTTAAATAATTTATTTAAGGTTAGAACCAGTTGGACGACCAACTCCTGGAGGACCTCTGCCGGTATCCCATCAGGACCTGGTGCTTTCTTTTTGGAAGGGAAAGTATTGCCTCTACTATCTCTTCATCTGATATGACGCATTTTTGATGCTCAATCTCGTAGGGATCCCACATTTTTGACGCAGTTCTCTTTGCCGATCGGTTTCGTTTTCCGTACTATCATCTGGAAGTAGCACGTCAAGTAACTCCCGTGCAGTTCCATCCAGTTAGTGGTCATAGATCCATCCAGTTTTCTTACTGTAGACAAGGTTGTAGCTGGCCTAATTTTGCCAGCGGCAATCTTGTAAGGGATACCCATGGGCCTGATCTCATATTTTGTCTGACGAAGGTTTCCAAGCTTTTTTGTTTTGTCTTCAGCAACAGATCCTTGAACTCTTGCTTTTTATTCCTATATCTTTCTAGAAGAGTCTGTCTCTCTTCTGTAATGAGGCAACGTTGATATGCTTTTCTTGCCTTCCTCATTGTGATTCGTAGTTTCTGCAATCTTTCTGTCCATGGTTTGTCTTTTAATCCCGTTGTTTTCTTAGTGGAATTGCAGTTCTCATTGCGACTTGGATTGCTCGAATTGTTTCTTTCGCAGCCTCCTCCACATCAAAATCTTTATCTTCGACTCGGGAAGGAATAAAGCAACTCCTCAATCTCGGCCAGCTGGCTTTGCTGATGTCATATCGCCGTTGAATATTGGTACAGGCGCTTTCGCGCGCACCGTCTTGCAGTCTTCCCAGTTCGAACATTATTAGATTGTGGTCACTGGTGGTTTGGTTCTCAATCACCTTCCACCCACTTACTAGGTTTCCTGCTCTTCGATTTGCTGAAGTTATATCTATGTTCGATTTGGCACTTGCTCGGTCACTGAATGTGTACGGATTGTTTGGTTCGTTTTTGACATACAGCTGTAATTCTCCAATTAGCTAGAGTAACTTTTCTCCTCGTGCGTCTGTACGACCACTGTGCAGATTTGGCATTTGCATCGGCAACTATCACCGTAGGGCTATCGCCTATGGCTGTACATATTTCCCTAATCTTGCAAAGATAGGGGTCAATATCGTCTCTGTATTGAAAGTACATGTTAACGAGGACCACATTTCCCCATTGCATACATAACTCCACATACACCGTATGTTTATCGCAGAATTGTGTTATTTTTGTGACAGTGATCTGCTTATTGAACACTATGATGGCACTCATAGGTTTCTTCCCTGTCGAGATTATCTGAGACGTCACTGGCATGTGTGGGATTTTCCCTTCCTGGAATGGGGCTCTTGAAGACAGAGGATATCTATTTGCATTTCCTCAGCCAGTTTACTCACTTCATGCAAAACCAGACTGGTTCTCCTGCAGTTTAATTGCGCGATCTTAATTCTCTCTGCACCCCTACTCATGGATGCCGAGTATGGATATTGCACTGTGGCCACGGCTGTCTCGAGTCAAGCATTATTCTTCCATGAGTCATCACAAAATGACGATAAATTTGATCTGGATCAAAGATTTCGTTCCGTCTGTCAAATACTTGCTTGACTATAGTGAGTAACTGGGCTGAATTAGTAGGTATATTGTTTACTTAAGTTGAATACGATCAATTGCCTCTGGTTGCGGAAATGTGATGTTTTTGCCATTTGGATGTGCTATTCTGGTTAGGTGGCGTAACGCTAGAGTGAGATTTTGTGTTTCCTCTAGTCTAGCAGATTGTTTTCAAACTTTGGTAGATATGGTCTGGAGCTATAGCAGCGTGTCTTGGTTTTTCGTTCGCTCGGTTTTCGGAGCGCCACTAATTTTGCAGTAGTTGGATGTCATTGGAACTGGTCCTACCCACCAAGTCCAGCTCGTTTTGGTTGAGGTCTAGGAGAAATATCACAGATGGTAGAAGTAATCTCTGAGTGTTGAGGATAGATTCATCTGTCTGCGTGCTACGCTGTTTGCTGTTTCCTTCCCTTCTTGCAAATTTTCTCCCTGTATCTTGCAGCCCTCTCTGCGTTCCGCCTCTTCCCGATGGCGTGTTTCTTGTTTTATTCCTCTTTCTTTCCCTACTGTTTCTTCTATTAGGTTGATAATGATACTCAATAATTGATCTTTGTATGGTTTATCCATCCCTTGGAGTTTCCTTCTACTGTCCATAATCAGTTCTGTTTATCAATCTTTGAAGAAACAGTTGGTATGTCGGACAATCTTTGCCCAGATTTGTTGCACGATTTTCCCGTTTCCTGCATGGGATACAAACAGCTGACTGTAAGGACTTGCTACAGCCTTCTTTCTTGTGGCTAGTTTCTCCACAATGTTTGCAAGCGGCCGACGTTTGGGTACAATGTTTGCTAATATGACCATAATCGTAGCAATGCATACATTTTGGTACTACCGTGTAATCTTTTGCGGATATGGCACTGAATTCTATGTATATTTTTCTTTGCTGCATTATTTGCTTCCTTATTTCAGCACTTACTTCAACAACTTGATGGACAGTGCTTTTATCTCTGGGGCCTGTTCGAAATTTTGACTTGAACCCCTCCAGAAATTGTTGTCTTTCTATTTTTCCTTCAAAATTTTGTTCATATACTTTTTCTGGGATTTTGCTCACGTGGGTACGTCGTACAGAATCAACAGTGGTTTCCTTTTCCTCGGCATTTCACACTTCAGATTTTCGTTTAGTTCTTTATTTTCCATAATTTTTCTTACATCATCTTGAGATGCTGTTTCTACGATTACAGCATTTTGTGCTACGTATTTTGTTTATTTTTATCTTATCTTTCCCTGGTTTTATGATTCTGGTTAGTTTATCAGCAACCTGTTTCGGAGTTTCTCCATTCTTGGAAGTTATGAAGACGGCTGCACTAGTAGCTGTTTTTTTCTATTTTTGACTTTGATGTAGGTACTGATCAGCAGATGTCAGTCGAAGACCCAAAGATTCAAGGCCTCCCCTGGTGACAGCTTCTCCACAGCAAAACTCATATCCCTCCTTCTGGATCAGCGCCGTCCAATCGTTTTTCCTGAAATCAAACTCGGAGGCCGATACCGACACTTTTAGCGTATTTTCCAGCAATATTGTTATCTTATTCCCTATTCCAGTTTCACTTCTTCACGTAAAGAAATTACATCCACCCTATTCGTCGCCGCCATCCCAACCATATTCCATTCTACGTCATTTGGTAACTTTCCTCACATCGGCGTAATACCCATTCCGTCAGCAAGTGGCAATAAATTGTCTCTCTATATCTCGCCTTTCATTCAAAACTTGCTGGGTCTTCACAACTGAGAGCAGCGTCGGTCTTTCTCAATAATCTCCCTGCACAACACAGCGTCTGTGGCTAGCATTGCCACAATGTTGTTAACAGTTCCAGGAAGTTCTACTGGACATGGCTTTTGTTTTGTCATGTCTTGTACATCAGGCAGTTAATCCCCCTGGGACTCCTGAGATAGACTTTTGTTAGCTCGCAGGCAGCGGCTAGCTGGGCCGATCCGCACTAATGGTCAACCTCCTGTGCTTGCATTTCTGTGAGTAAATAATATGCAGATTTTTTTTTTTTTTTTTTTTTTTGCTATGGCTTTACAACTTGTCGACGTTGAGGTCATTATAGGGAGTGAAAGGAAGTGGGGACAAGGTACGGGAAGGAATTCGGCCATGTCCCTTTGAAGGAAGCATCCCGGCATTCACCTGGAGTGATTTGGGGAAACCATGGAAAACCCAAACTAGATGCCCGGACGGGGATTCAAACCAGCGTCCTCCGGAATGCGAGGACAGAACGTTAATCGCTCACCCACCACGCTATGTGATTCATCATCTGTCACGGGGAGCAATCCACTGCTTGGTCCACGCAATGTCATAGACTGGATGTGTCTTTGCCCGCAGAAACTTTCATCTTTTCCCGCACTGGCAGTAACCGGCACTCTGTTTCTCTGTATTTGTTTGCTTAGATTTTATCTCGCTAGCAGCGACTGGATGTTGGAGCCCTGCCAACAGGTAAATAATCTCTTGTCACTACCTCTTGGGCTCACAATAATCAACCTTTACACCTGCGTTTGGAACTCGCCGTCTCGACTGCAATAACCCATCGCCGGTATTTTTTTATATATATATATATACTAATGTATGTAAAGTCACTGAGTGAGACATTACAAATCTAAACAGCTGCCACTCACCACTGCCGAAATAGATAAGGCATACACGCAAAAGAAAAATATCTCTCCTTGTAGACCACCCAGAGATAAGTGCAGCAGCATTTACCAAAATGACAATAATCAATTTTTTGAACAAGAGTGACGCCCAGATGGTGTTTCAGCTTCGAAACTGAAGCAGTACTTCGAAGAGTAGTTTCTCAAGAGAGAGTTATCCTCACTGCAACATGAGTTGTTAACTTGTGCTTGGAGAAGACCTAAAATTAATTAATAACATCCCGTTTTAGTGGCTTCTTTTGTGTGGCGGGACACTACTGTTGTTCGCTAGGAGAACGAGTGCTTCCGAGTAAAGACCAGTCTGCGGTGTGTGAGTACATGCGAACGGCTAATCGTGCTTAATCATCTCACTTACCTCACCCTGGACATATTTTACAGCTTAATCATGGCTAACGTTAATTTAAAACATAAAAAACAATAATATTGTTTACATGTGTCACAAAGTATCACAAGAACCAACAGAATACATCGTATTTCAGTATCAGTCTCTACCTCCAACAGTCATTACACTGATATTCCCGCGTATAATAACTCCAACAACGAAATTCAGATTATTGTGCAAGATTTTTTTAACCTATGCAATAGGAGAAAATAAAACAGTTGGCGAATTTCGTGAAATTCGTGTTTGATTTGGACAGCACGATTATCTCGTTTTCTACACTGGGCGTACTAGCGTACGTCTCAAATTCGCTTTAAATATCAATTTTCTCGTAACAGTCTTCTGTACTGCATTGACAAACGTAAGCGACGACAAATGCGCTCAACTAAGGCTCCAACAGGTTTCTTATTTGGTCTCTTTAAAGGCGTATTCTTGTTAACACTGACGGCGTGACTCGACACAGTCTAATCTGTTCTTTTTCTACTTGAATATAGGTCCTTTACACAAAATCATAATTGATCATATGCACTGGAAAAACTGATTTATGTTATTCATCATTCTCACAGTTCTGTTGTTCAGAAAGGGAATTGGAACAAATTCTCTACTACAAATCAATGAGTGTTGACAGTGACATGATGGCTACAGGTAGAAATACTCAAATATCAGTCGCAGTAGAGATACCAGTAAATACCGCAGAAGGAGCAACAGTCCCTGCTGCAATACCAGTTGCAAGTATTACTCTTGCAATGATATGAAATGTGCAACAACACATTACGGTGCCCTCGGTAATCCTGGAGCGAAAAAGGTTTAATTACTTTCTTACTTCTCTAAATCCGCTGGTTTGCTTCTGCAAGATTGTAACCATTCCAAAGCAACTGGCATGCCGAATCAAAACTTAAAATTGTCCCTTCTCCGATTTTATTTTATTTTATTTTATTGGATCAGGCAACTACATATAACTTTGTTAATAAACAAATAAATTCCGCTGCTTCTATGGGAAAAGCATTGGAGGTAAGTACGAAAGTATTGGTAATCTTTATTTACTGGCAATTTGACGTATATTATGCGGAGCTATTTACCACTTCAGAGGTAAAATTGAATAAAACATTTCGAATCAAACATCCCAAAACCTCTCAGGTCAGTTAAATTTACAGAAAACTTTTCTTGCGTAAAATATTCATCGCATTGTTTCATCAGCGTAGGTAGTGGCTGACCAATCGGAGGTTGTAGAATTACTATTAATTGTCCTCGAAGTACTCGATATGCAAAAATTTTGAGGAATGTCATGTGCATCATCATATATAAGTATAAATAGACGTGTGTATCCCTATATTTCACCCGCAGTAGTAGGTATGTTTGGCCGGTACGCGGCCAAAAGATACATTGTATCAATCTATTGTTATGCTAATTAGGCTATTGTTCTAATTGGATACATTGTATCATTCTATTGTTCTCCACCCTCCCACCTGTCAATCATTTTCACACCTATTGTTCTCTCCCCTCCCACTTGACTGGAGTTTCACTTGACTAACCACTTGACATGTATTATCTCTGGTTCTATTGGCCACTTGACTTGAGGGCCACTTGACTAACCACTTGACATGAGGGCCACTTGACTAACCACTTGACTAACCTCAGTTATACCCCTATTGTCCTTGACCACGCACCCCTCTAGCCGCACCAGGTGTGACGCAGCCGTTGCCAGACCACTTGAGCGAGCAACTGGACTTTTCGGACAGATGTCGACATGCCGCTCCTTTTTCGAACGAGGAATTCGCGGAGGTATTTACCAGTGCGTGCCGAGGCAAATAACAGGTACATGCCGAGTGCGTCCATTAACTACGTAAGTACATTTTGGCCGAGTACCGACCAAACCACTTGAGCGAGCCCAACCGCACCAGGTGGTACTCTGCTTTTGTCGTTCTGTGAGGTATGAGAATTCTGCGGTATGAACAGAGAAGTTCACCGGAATAGCATTGCCATGCTCGAAGCTTGTGGACTATGCGTTTCTACCGAGAGTGGTGGTGTAACGGTTAGCGTTCTCGCCTCGCATTCGGGGGACGCCGGTTCGAACCCCCGTCCGGGCATCCAGATTTGGGTTTTCCATGGTTTCCCAAATCACTCCAGGCAAATGCCAAGTGCTTCCTTCAAAAGACCATGGCCGAATTCCTTCCCATTCCTTGCTCCCATCCTTGCCCCGCATCTTTCCCGTCTCTAAAGACCTCGCTGTTGAGAGACGTAAAGCAGTTAAAAAAAATACGCGTTTCTGCCGCTAGGAGTTTATGGCGCAACTCATTTGCAGTACAGTGCCGCGTGGTTGCCGACCTGGCTTTTGTCAATCTGTTTCTGCCAGCGCTGTTTTGTATTGTTTCGTTTTTGGTGATGTAAGTTTAAGTGAGTAACGTGCAGCTGAGAAACTTTGTTTCTAATGAGATAAAATGCTGCTGAAACTCGGTTCACTAGGCTTAAAAATAGTGACATGTTGGTTGATGACAAAACATCGTTCTGCACGTCCATCAAATGTACGAATCGACGAAATGTTGAAAAAAAATTCCAGAGCTTTGCTCTTTGACCGTCGACAGACAATTTATCAACTGTCAGAAATTAGTGGGTTATCTTGGAGCTCGATTCAGCGAAATTTAACAGAAGATTTGGGAATGAAACGGTTGCTGCCAAGTTTTTTCCTCGGGCTGTGACTAACAATAAAAAAGAACGTCGACTTGAAACATGTCGTGCTTTGAAATTGATCCAGATTTTCTGTCATTATTGGTGACGAGTCATTGCGCTATGGTTACGACCCAAACACAAAGCAACAGTCAGCCAATGTAAGGCGTCAATGTCACCCCGTCCAAAAAAAAAAAAAAAAATATCCTTGTATGGACTGTGTTTTACGTAGCATGGATTGACCTCTCATCAAACTGAACCGAACATTGACTTGAAATGGTTATATTCTGTTACTTGTAGACCATTTGCAATCATATGCCAGGATGCTTCCTTCAAAAGGCCAGGGGATAGACTACATCCTTGCCTTGGCCAAGACTTACTAACTGCGATAAGTTCGGCGAAAAGACGTTTGTGACGGCGAGTGTTTTGGACAAAGTTTTATGCATATTCTTACGGCTCATACCGAGCGTGGTGGGTGAGCGGTTAACAGGGAAATAGTGTGAACTTTGACAAAACATCTTTAGCTGGGCGCTGCATGTTAGAGACTAATACAGTAACTCTAATAAACTACACATTCTTGCTACTTATACCCGTTTCTTTGGCAGAGGCATATTGCATACTGTACGGATATTGAGTGACCAGACTTACTAACTGCGATAAGTTCGGCGAAAGACGTTTGTGACGGCGAGTATTTTGGACAAAGTTTGTGCGTATTCTTACGGCTCATACTGAGCGTGGTGGGTGAGCGGTTAACTCTCTGGCCTCGCATTCGGGAGGACGCGGGTTCGAACCCCGTCCAGGCATCCAGATTTGGGTTTTTAATGGTTTACCTAAATCATTCCAAGCGAATGCCGGGGTGTTTCCTTCAAAAAGGCGTCGGGAGGACGTGGGTTTGAATCCCTGCCCCGACCATCAAGATTTCGGCTTTCCATGCTTTTTGTGAAATTACTGCATTCGGTGCTTAAGCCCTCTGACGGGAAAGTGAAAAGCCCTCAACCTGACCTTCACATCTTTCACAACTTGCGTCGTAATGTAGTTACGCCTTAACACTTCCGTTGTTCGGTTTCAAGTTTAAACTGTAGGTTCTCTACACCCTGTTAAGTTCAAGTAGGCTATGATAGAGGCGGAATGCGCAGGCAATAAAAAACCCTGGTCATAATGACCAAACGAGCCATTACTCCGTACTTCAGGTGATTGTTGGGTTGGTCCTTCAAAAGACCATGCCTGAATTCGATCCCGATCCTTGCACCAGTCCTATCACACCTCGTGATCGGTAAAGATCTGGCCTAGCATTTGGGAGGGCGTGGGCTCGAATCCCAGTCCGGGCATCCAGATTTGAGTTTTCCATGATTTCCCCAAATAACTCGAGGCGAATGACGGGGATGATTTTCTTCATTTGCCATGGCCGAATTCCCCACCGTTCCTCGTCCACTGTCCTTTCCCACCTCTAAAGGCTTCGATGTCGACGAGGCGTAGAACCCTAAAAAAGAAAACCACGACCACCAACTCCAGATGAATGTCGAGTTATTCATTCAAAATACCATGCCCGAATTCCTTCCCAGTCCTTGCCGCCAGTCCATACAATTATGACCATTACATTCTCGCAATCACCATAGAGGGGGAATGCGCAGGCAATAAAAAACCCTGGTCATAATGACCAAACGAGCCATTACTCCGTACTTCAGGTGATGTTGGGTTGGTCCTTCAAAAGACCATGCCTGAATTCGATCCGATCCTTGCACCAGTCCTATCACACTCGTGATCGGTAAAGATCTGGCCTAGCATTTGGGAGGGCGTGGGCTCGAATCCCAGTCCGGGCATCCAGATTTGAGTTTTCCATGGTTTCCCCAAATAACTCGAGGCGAATGACGGGGATGATTTTCTTCATTTGCCATGGCCGAATTCCCCACCGTTCCTCGTCCACTGTCCTTTCCCACCTCTAAAGGCTTCGATGTCGACGAGGCGTAGAACCCTAAAAAAGAAAACCACGACCACCAACTCCAGATGAATGTCGAGTTATTCATTCAAAATACCATGCCCGAATTCCTTCCCAGTCCTTGCCGCCAGTCCATACAATTATGGCCATTACATTCTCGCAATCACCATAGAGGGGGAATGCGCAGGCAATAAAAAACCCTGGTCATAATGACCAAACGAGCCATTACTCCGTACTTCAGGTGAATGTTGGGTTGGTTCCTTCAAAAGACCATGCCTGAATTCGATCCCGATCCTTGCACCAGTCCTATCACACCTCGTGATCGGTAAAGATCTGGCCTAGCATTTGGGAGGGCGTGGGCTCGAATCCCAGTCCGGGCATCCAGATTTGAGTTTTCCATGGTTTCCCCAAATAACTCGAGGCGAATGACGGGGTGATTTCTTCATTTGATGGCCGAATTCCCACCGTTCTCGTCCACTGTCCTTTCCCACCTCTAAAGGCTTCGATGTCGACGAGGCGTAGAACCATAAAAAAAGAAAACCACGACCACCAACTCCAGATGAATGTCGAGTTATTCATTCAAAATACCATGCCCGAATTCCTTCCCAGTCCATGCCGCCAGTCCATACAATTATGGCCTTTACATTCTCGCAATCACCAAATTTTAGTGCCAATCGATTTACAGTAGACCTATCAACGGTATTGTCGGTATAAACAGCCTTGAAACGACGATGAATCGCAGTAGGAATCACTTTGTCAGCAGTTAAAAATTCGATAACAGCACGATGTTTAACTCACGTTGACACAACACTAGAACAGTTCTCCATAATTCCGGACAACGAATCCTTACTTCTCAGTACTTTCAAATAAAATGTAATGCCGCTTGGTATGTATGGTCTGGCGTAGAGTTTTTCAGTCGTAACAGCCTTACATAAGGACAGGACTGAACACGTTTACCCCCACCACCACGGACTAGCCTGATTACTACCCAAATGGACTGCTAGTGCCAGTGTACAGAGATGGCCAGCCCGGTACTGTTGTTTTCGTTTGTATCAGCTCAATGCTGTGATTCTAAGCGTTTGACGATAGGTTTATCGTCCAAACACGAATTTGACCAGTAGTAGTGCTCGAAAAAGTTGGATACCGCACCAAGGTTATACTAACGTATGAAGAATGGGTCGTGCTGACTCAAGTATTGGATGTAGTGTCAGATTTGTTCTACACAGGCAGCTCCCAGACAAACATTCCACTTGGTGAGAACGCCGTCTCCTTCCGTACGATTGCCAGGACGAAAACTGTATGTTTTTACCCAAATGTTGACCCCACCAGCGGCATCTTCTTCAGCGATTCAACTTGGAAGAACCTCATCGACGCGCAGCCTGCAGTGTCCAGCGCCTTGACCGTCAAGAAGAGGTGGGGATACCTAGTTGCAAGATACTACACAGAATTTGTGAGCATTTTATCTAGTAAAGTGCTACGAGACTATCATATGGCAACAGTGCAAAAACTGGTTGATATGCATATTCGTGATGTTTATGTGACTCAATTGGCCCCCAGTTCGTCACTGGACTATAATCTACTAAAATATGAACTTATTGCATATAAAAATTTACTTGTATTACCTGCTATTAACAATGTAGTAATTAAGAATTATAACCCAGGATACTACATTGATGTGAACAGTGTGAATAAAATACACATAGTAAGTTATTCAATTTGTTTTATTTTATCCACTTTCCATTAATAAAACCCTTTACAGAGTTATTTTTATGAGTTCTTGTAGTGGCGTGACGCTTCATCACTTACATACTGGTCTGAAGAGCGAATTGTAATAGACGCCAACATTCGAAAAGACATAAATTTGTTGATATAAGTACGTATGCGGCTGTTTCTATGAATATCATAAAAAAAACAGTGTGAAAATGTACAAAATCAAGAAATTTGGTCATATATAACAAAAATCGGTAAAAATGTAAATTTCGTCCATGAATGAAGTCAATGGTTGACATAAAAATCACACCTGCGTGTATCACAATATCGTTCATATAATGTGTGTGGATTACAGAAATACGTGTTATATGGGGAAAAAAAGTGTAATGGCAGTCACCGGATAAACTAAAATGTGTTTTTTTTTCAGTAATAAATATTTTGTGATGAATAACGAAACTTGGTAGAGTTCTCCAGAGTCAACACACACGTCACGTAACCATCATGATAGACGTGTCAGTGGAAGTGCATCGGATGCTGCATTCACATGTGTATATGGAGTACTCTTTAAATTTCCTCCACAAAAGACGTAAATTGTATGAATTACATGTTTGCTCACTCTTATTTTCATAACAATAACATGCAGAGTCTAAACACACATAACATTACCAACATTATAGACACGTCAGAGGAAGTGCACAGGGTGATAACTATATATACTAGCCTAGTGTTTGTACCAAACGAGGTGAAACAACGTATATGTGTGCAGAAACTGACTTAACGCAGTTACACGGAAGGTAGTCTGCGTTTAAAGACAATGGCTCTCACTCTCTCTCACACATACACGCATAACGTTACCATCAATATAGACACGTCAGAGGAAGTGCACAGTCGGAACAAGATCGTGAAAACAGGTAAAACATCACCGCAATTATACCACTTCACTATACGAAAGATGTCATCGGTTTACATGGTTAGAAGGTGTCCATCATGCCATACGATGTGTATTGAGTGCATCCACCAAAATAGAAAAAAAACGTGCGACATGATGCGGTGTTCCATCATAAATGAAACTCATTCTGTTCACGGCCCGATATGACATCGGACAACTTGAGTAGTATCAGATATACCTGTCGAAAGTCACACTAAAGTACTGAAGTTGAACTAAGAGCATGCAGAAGATGAAACATCACAAGTTTCATTAAACAACACGACCCTCCACAAGACCGAAACATAATGGGCTCAATACCAGATGAAACATAAATTATGTTAGATATCAGTTAGTAAGTGCCACTTTCGATGAATTTCATTTAAAAAGTGAAAAAATAGATAAAAATCGGGAATACTGGTCAAATATAGCAAAATATTGGTTAAAAACTTATGGCACTTTCTGAGACAGAACTTATGCTAAAGTCTGGTTATACAGAATGTTAAATGTTTGTTATAGTTGGTTAGAGTAAATTAAGGTTAGGTTATTTCAACTCACCATCATGGTGCCACTGATACATGGATATCCAAAAGTGTTTGCTGAGGCGGCTTGGGCCCCACCGCGGCCTAAGAGACCGGTATTTTGCGCGGCCTAAGAAGAACCGGAAATTTCGCGCGCCGGTTTTCCGGATGCAACGCGTTTGTTTTTTCTATACAGCAGCAGCTTACTGTGGGGCCCAAGCCACCTCAGCAAACACTTTTGGATATCCATGTATCAGTGGCACCATGAGATGGTGAGTTGAAATAACCTAACCTTAATTTACTCTAACCAACTATAACAAACACTTTAACATTCTGTATTAACCAGACTTTAGCATAAGTTCTGTCTCAGAAAGTGCCATAAGTTTTTAACCAATATTTTGCTATATTTGACCAGTATTCCCGATTTTTATCTTTTTTGCACTTTTTAAATGAAATTCATCGAAAGTGGCACTTACTAACTGATATCTAACATAATTTATGTTTCATCTGGTATTGAGCCCATTATGTTTCGGTCTTGTGGAGGGGGTCGTGTTGTTTAATGAAACTTGTGATGTTCTCATCTTCTGCATGCTCTGGTTAGTTCAACTTCAGTACTTTAGTGTGACTTTCGACAGGTATATCTGATGTACTACTCAAGTTGTCCGATGTCATATCGGGCCGTGAACAGAATGAGTTTCATTTATGATGGAACACCGCATCATGTCGCACGTTTTTTTTTCTATTTTGGTGGATGCACTCAATACACATCGTATGGCATGATGGACACCTTCTAACCATGTAAACCGATGACATCTTTCGTATAGTGAAGTGGTATAATTGCGGTGATGTTTTACCTGTTTTCACGATCTTGTTCCGACTGTGCACTTCCTCTGACGTGTCTATATTGATGGTAACGTTATGCGTGTATGTGTGAGAGAGAGTGAGAGCCATTGTCTTTAAACGCAGACTACCTTCCGTGTAACTGCGTTAAGTCAGTTTCTGCACACATATACGTTGTTTCACCTCGTTTGGTACAAACACTAGGCTAGTATATATAGTTATCACCCTGTGCACTTCCTCTGACGTGTCTATAATGTTGGTAACGTTATGTGTGTTTAGACTCTGCATGTTATTGTTATGAAAAAAGAGTGAGCAAACATGTAATTCATACAATTTACGTCTTTTGTGGAGGAAATTTAAAGAGTACTCCATATACACATGTGAATGCAGCATCCGATGCACTTCCACTGACACGTCTATCATGATGGTTACGTGACGTGTGTGTTGACTCTGGAGAACTCTACCAAGTTTCGTTATTCATCAGAAAATATTTATTACTGAAAAAAAAACACATTTTAGTTTATCCGGTGACTGCCATTACACTTTTTTTCCCCATATAACACGTATTTCTGTAATCCACACACATTATATGAACGATATTGTGATACACGCAGGTGTGATTTTTATGTCAACCATTGACTTCATTCATGGACGAAATTTACATTTTTACCGATTTTTGTTATATATGACCAAATTTCTTGATTTTGTACATTTTCACACTTTTTTTTTATGATATTCATAGAAACAGCCGCATACGTACTTATATCAACAAATTTATGTCTTTTCGAATGTTGGCGTCTATTACAATTCGCTCTTCAGACCAGTATGTAAGTGATGAAGCGTCACGCCACTACAAGAACTCATAAAAATAACTCTGTAAAGGGTTTTATTAATGGAAAGTGGATAAAATAAAACAAATTGAATAACTTACTATGTGTATTTTATTCACACTGTTCACATCAATGTAGT
Organism: Vandiemenella viatica; assembly: GCA_031002005.1. Lineage (NCBI taxonomy): Eukaryota > Metazoa > Arthropoda > Insecta > Orthoptera > Morabidae > Vandiemenella > Vandiemenella viatica. The sequence goes on from JARYHS010013630.1 coordinate 230,303,928, forward strand.
ATCCTGGGTTATAATTCTTAATTACTACATTGTTAACAGGTAATACAAGTAAATTTTTATATGCAATAAGTTCATATTTTAGTAGATTATAGTCCAGTGACGAACTGGGGGCCAATTGAGTCACATAAACATCACGAATATGCATATCAACCAGTTTTTGCACTGTTGCCATATGATAGTCTCGTAGCACTTTACTAGATAAAATGCTCACAAATTCTGTGTAGTATCTTGCAACTAGGTATCCCCACCTCTTCTTGACGGTCAAGGCGCTGGACACTGCAGGCTGCGCGTGATGAGGTTCTTCCAAGTTGAATCGCTGAAGAAGATGCCGCTGGTGGGGTCAACATTTGGGTAAAAACATACAGTTTTCGTCCTGGCAATCGTACGGAAGGAGACGGCGTTCTCACCAAGTGGAATGTTTGTCTGGGAGCTGCCTGTGTAGAACAAATCTGACACTACATCCAATACTTGAGTCAGCACGACCCATTCTTCATACGTTAGTATAACCTTGGTGCGGTATCCAACTTTTTCGAGCACTACTACTGGCTCAAATTCGTGTTTGGACGATAAACCTATCGTCAAACGCTTAGAATCAGCATGAGCTGATACATAGACGAAAACAACAGTACCGGGCTGGCCATCTCTGTACACTGGCACTAGCAGTCCATTTGGGTAGTAATCAGGTCTAGTCCGTGGTGGTGGGGGTAAACGTGTTCAGTCCTGTCCTTATGTAAGGCTGTTACGACTGAAAAACTCTGACGCCAGACCATACATACCAAGCGGCATTACATTTTATTTGAAAGTACTGAGAAGTAAGGATTCGTTGTCCGGAATTATGGAGAACTGTTCTAGTGTTGTGTCAACGTGAGTTAAACATCGTGCTGTTATCGAATTTTTAACTGCTGACAAAGTGATTCCTACTGCGATTCATCGTCGTTTCAAGGCTGTTTATACCGACAATACCGTTGATAGGTCTACTGTAAATCGATTGGCACTAAAATTTGGTGATTGCGAGAATGTAAAGGCCATAATTGTATGGACTGGCGGCATGGACTGGGAAGGAATTCGGGCATGGTATTTTGAATGAATAACTCGACATTCATCTGGAGTTGGTGGTCGTGGTTTTCTTTTTTTATGGTTCTACGCCTCGTCGACATCGAAGCCTTTAGAGGTGGGAAAGGACAGTGGACGACGAACGGTGGGAATTCGGCCATGCAAATGAAGAAATCACCCCGTCATTCGCTCGAGTTATTTGGGGAAACCATGGAAAACTCAAATCTGGATGCCCGGACTGGGATTCGAGCCCACGCCCTCCCAAATGCTAGGCCAGATCTTTACCGATCACGAGGTGTGATAGGACTGGTGCAAGGATCGGGATCGAATTCAGGCATGGTCTTTTGAAGGAACCAACCCAACATCACCTGAAGTACGGAGTAATGGCTCGTTTGGTCATTATGACCAGGGTTTTTTATTGCCTGCGCATTCCCCCTCTATGGTGATTGCGAGAATGTAATGGCCATAATTGTATGGACTGGCGGCAAGGACTGGGAAGGAATTCGGGCATGGTATTTTGAATGAATAACTCGACATTCATCTGGAGTTGGTGGTCGTGGTTTTCTTTTTTAGGGTTCTACGCCTCGTCGACATCGAAGCCTTTAGAGGTGGGAAAGGACAGTGGACGAGGAACGGTGGGGAATTCGGCCATGGCAAATGAAGAAAATCATCCCCGTCATTCGCCTCGAGTTATTTGGGGAAACCATGGAAAACTCAAATCTGGATGCCCGGACTGGGATTCGAGCCCACGCCCTCCCAAATGCTAGGCCAGATCTTTACCGATCACGAAGTGTGATAGGACTGGTGCAAGGATCGGATCGAATTCAGGCATGGTCTTTTGAAGGACCAACCCAACAATCACCTGAAGTACGGAGTAATGGCTCGTTTGGTCATTATGACCAGGGTTTTTTATTGCCTGCGCATTCCCCCTCTATGGTGATTGCGAGAATGTAATGGTCATAATTGTATGGACTGGCGGCAAGGACTGGGAAGGAATTCGGGCATGGTATTTTGAATGAATAACTCGACATTCATCTGGAGTTGGTGGTCGTGGTTTTCTTTTTTAGGGTTCTACGCCTCGTCGACATCGAAGCCTTTAGAGGTGGGAAAGGACAGTGGACGAGGAACGGTGGGGAATTCGGCCATGGCAAATGAAGAAAATCATCCCCGTCATTCGCCTCGAGTTATTTGGGGAAATCATGGAAAACTCAAATCTGGATGCCCGGACTGGGATTCGAGCCCACGCCCTCCCAAATGCTAGGCCAGATCTTTACCGATCACGAGTGTGATAGGACTGGTGCAAGGATCGGGATCGAATTCAGGCATGGTCTTTTGAAGGACCAACCCAACAATCACCTGAAGTACGGAGTAATGGCTCGTTTGGTCATTATGACCAGGGTTTTTTATTGCCTGCGCATTCCGCCTCTATCATAGCCTACTTGAACTTAACAGGGTGTAGAGAACCTACAGTTTAAACTTGAAACCGAACAACGGAAGTGTTAAGGCGTAACTACATTACGACGCAAGTTGTGAAAGATGTGAAGGTCAGGTTGAGGGCTTTTCACTTTCCCGTCAGAGGGCTTAAGCACCGAATGCAGTAATTTCACAAAAAGCATGGAAAGCCGAAATCTTGATGGTCGGGGCAGGGATTCAAACCCACGTCCTCCCGACGCCTTTTTGAAGGAAACACCCCGGCATTCGCTTGGAATGATTTAGGTAAACCATTAAAAACCCAAATCTGGATGCCTGGACGGGGGTTCGAACCCGCGTCCTCCCGAATGCGAGGCCAGAGAGTTAACCGCTCACCCACCACGCTCAGTATGAGCCGTAAGAATACGCACAAAACTTTGTCCAAAATACTCGCCGTCACAAACGTCTTTCGCCGAACTTATCGCAGTTAGTAAGTCTTGGTCACTCAATATCCGTACAGTATGCAATATGCCTCTGCCAAAGAAACGGGTATAAGTAGCAAGAATGTGTAGTTATTAGAGTTACTGTATTAGTCTCTAACATGCAGCGTCCCAGCTAAAGATGTTTTGTCAAAGTTCACACTATTTCCCTGTTAACCGCTCACCCACCACGCTCGGTATGAGCCGTAAGAATATGCATAAAACTTTGTCCAAAAACACTCGCCGTCACAAACGTCTTTCGCCGAACTTATCGCAGTTAGTAAGTCTTGGCCAAGGCAAGGATGTAGTCTATCCCCTGGCCTTTGAAGGAAGCATCCTGGCATATGATTGCAAATGGTCTACAAGTAACAGAATATAACCATTTCAAGTCAATGTTCGGTTCAGTTTGATGAGAGGTCAATCCATGCTACGTAAAACACAGTCCATACAAGGATTTTTTTTTTTGGACGGGGTGACATTGACGCCTTAATTGGCTGACTGTTGCTTTGTGTTTGGGTCGTAACCATAGCGCAATGACTCGTCACCAATAATGACAAAATCTGGATCAATTTCAAAGCACGACATGTTTCAAGTCGACGTTCTTTTTTATTGTTAGTCACAGCCCGAGGAAAAAAC
>JARYHS010013630.1:230308505-230386233 GCA_031002005.1 Vandiemenella viatica
TTACATATATATGTGCCAACTTTAATAAAGATCGGTCAAATGGTGTCGACTGTAGCTTTCTAAAAAGAAATTGACAAAAATCAAGGGGTGGAAAAGGGGAGAGGGTTCATTTTTTGCAAACCAAGAGTTGGCATCATTTTTCTCTTTGTTTTATAAAAATTTGCTAAGTTCTGTCTAAACCGGATAAAAACTGTGGTTGTGTATAAAAATTAAGAGTTTAATGGGGAGAGGGGTGGTTTTTAGATCTTTTGGTCAGACACCTTCTTCGTGAAAAAAATACATATAAGCACCAACTTTCATGGTAATCGGTCAAACGATTGCGACTGTAGCTTTTTATAAAGAACATTGACAAAAGTTAATGGGGTTGAAGGAGGAAAGGGGTTGAGCATTGGCAAACCAAATATTGACAGGATTTTCTCTTTGTTTTAAAGTATACATGGGCAAAGTTCAATAAAAATCAGATAAGAAATGTAGATTTCTATAAAATTAAGGGGTGTAAAGGGAGACATGGGGTGGTTTATTTATTTATTTAATTTTTTTGGTCAGAAACCTTCTCCATGAAAAATTACATGTATATGCCAACTTTAATGGAGACCAGTTAAATGTGTCGACTGTAGCATTGTATAAAGAACATTGGTAAAAATTTAGGGGGTGGATAGGGGGAGAGGGCTTCAGTTTTTTCAAACCAAAAGTTGACAGTATTTTTCTCTTTATTTTTTATACATGTCCAAAGTTTCATCGAAATCGGATAAAAAATGTGGGTTTGTATAAAAATTAAGGGTGTAAAGGGGAGAGGGGTGGTTTTTATTTATTTATTTTTTGGTCAGATTCTCCATGAAAAATTACATGTATATGCCAACTTTGATGATAATCGGTCAAACGGTGTCGAGTGTAGCTTTTTATGAAGAACATTGACAATAATTAAAGGGGTGGAAGGAGGGGGGGTTGAACTTTGGAAGACCAAATATTGACAGGATTTTTCTCTTTGTTTTAAAGTATACATGGGCAAAGTTCAGTAAAAATCAGATAAGAAATGTAGGTTTCTATAAAATTAAGGGTGTAAATGGGAGAGGGGTGGTTTTTTATTTTGATTTTTTTGGTCAGAATCCTTCCATGAAAAACTACATGTAATTGCCAACTTTAATGGAGATCAGTTAAATGGTGTCGACTGTAGCTTTGAATAAAGAAAATTGGCAAAAATTAAGGGGTGGATAGGGGGAGAGGGGTTCAGTTTTTTAAACCAAAAGTTGACAGTATTTTTCTCTTTATTTTTGGCTATATATGTCCAAAGTTTCATCGAGATCGAATAAAAAATGTGGATTTGTATAAAAATTAGGGGGCGGAGGGGGGTAGAAGGGGTGGTTTCTCAATGAAATTCATATGGGACCACTTTGGAGGTATACCCTATCCACTAAAAAAAATTAATTTAAATCGGTTCAAAATTGGTGAAGATATCGCTGGTCATACATACAAAAAAAAAAAATACATACCAATTGAGAAAGTCCTCCTTTTTTAGAAGACGGTTAATAATTACACTTTAAAACAAATTGATAACACAAATTGCTGTAAAAGAAATTGCTAAACACTCGCATTAATTTTTGTGACAATTAGGTTACTAGTGTCGAAACATCGTTTGAATTTGTGATTAGAAAGCTAGGAAAAATTCTGAATCGTTTATCGTAGAGTCTACTTCTACAGAAAGTAGATGTATAGTACATGTGTCTGGCCCAGTCTCCTGTTTTTACATGGATGTTTTGAGCGAAAACGTTAAACCAAAGACCATAACCAAACTTGAAAATATTTTCTTCCATTGCCGAAACTATGGAAGAAAGTTCATAATTTATATTAGATGCTTTTCACTGGAGCTTCCATGAACACAAAACTTGCACCGCAAATATTACTTTAAAACGGTGCACCAGTTATTACACTTGGATGAAGAAATCCATGAAACTGAGAGAGTGTATGCGATATACGAGATTTTTCTTTTTATAATTTTAAAATTTCCGTCTTGATAACTCCCCTGACATCAGAAGGCAGTCAGTTCTTTATTGTTCTGGCAGTGGCTCGGAGTTTGTGACAAGTAGCGTTACTACGTCTTCTTCTGAGATGCTTCTCATGTGTAGTAATCTTCCTTTTTGCGATCCTCAGACATGGCTTTACTCGTTTAAGAATTTATTCTTTTACTACCTATATCCCCGGGGATATTGCTCTGCAGCGTCGCGACACTCTTTTACCAGTGGGCACGCATAAACCGACGGCAGAACGACATCCAGGACCATCAACTTAGGCCTTGAGGTCAAGCTGGGCAAGTCGGTCTGCTCGACCCTGTGGTAGTGAAACAGATCAAATGCCGTTTATAACCTTTCCTGTGGTCAAAACCTATCGCACATTCACTGGAAACTAATGCTATCTATGGACTGAAAAATCGGTTTTAAAAGAATGGATACTACCAAGCAGCAGTGATCGGTATCATGAAAAATTCGAAGCAATAATAAAACTGAAAAATAAATGATAGTGTACACAACTAAATACTTAGACTTCAAATTAGGTAACAGCTTTCACCTTGACTCATTTTTCTCAGAACTGAAACTAAAAGCGATAAAGAGCCTTCATCGCCATAATGCGTCTCATTAGAGTATGTTGCCTAATTTCAAGGACACGCCAGTATTATGGGTACATTTTGACCACGGTAATAAGAGTCCTGCTGAACCTTATCCCACTTTTCCCCTGAAAAATACAATTAATCATCTCTAGAGGGTTGCAACTTTAGTGCTGTGCAAAATACTGTTCTTGGAACTGACCATCCGGATGGAATTCGGTTAAGATGCTGCTTTCACTTCTGACACAAAGTCAGTTTAATTTTAAGAGCATTTTTAAATAGAAGAACAGAGAAACACCTCCAAACAGACAGACCGTACAACGAGGACCGAGAATCTCCGAATCAGATTAAAAAGAAAAGAAATATTCCTTTCCCTCCTTTGTCTCTTTTTTTCTTTTCTTTTTTTTTCTCTTTTTAGTACTTTATGGCTCTTTGAGGAGCGGAGAATATGGTGCGCAAGGAACGGTAAGGAATTCGTGCTTGGCCAACTGAACAAGCTGTTGATAAGATCTTAAATGAAAACGCAACCACCATCCACCGTAATCGATTAGCAGTTGCCCATATCATGTTTCTTATATATATATGTACAGGGTGAGGCATTTAAAACTGTTTGTCGGTATATTTGGCAAAATACAAATCGGATTAAAAAAAGTTGTAATAAAAGTTGTTCACTCGAAGAGCGACATCTATTAAAATAACGCTCGACCCCCCTGCATCACCCCCGGGGGCGGGAGGGGGGGACTGAATTTGAAATCTTAGATAGGGACCCCTACTTTTTATTGCAGATTTGGATTCTCCGTGAAAAAAATATGTATCTTTTGTATGAAATTTTTTTCACGATAGATGGCGCTGTAATCGGCAAAAATGAAACTGAGTTGTTGCAAAACGGTAATATCTCAAATAAATACACATCAGATTAGGAAATTAGAAACAATTTAGAAAAAAAATTACTGTGATTCCCCTTGCTTCTCACAAGTGTTTCATTGCAGCAAATGTTCGAAATGATGTCCGTTGTTTCTAATGCACATTGCAACTCTGTGTCTGAAAGACAATCCGACATTTATAAGTGTCTCTGCGCTAATGTTTTCACATTCATTGATAATTCGCTGCCGCATATTTTCTGGGGTTGTTGGTATCCATGTAAACTCTCTCTTTTAGCCATCCCCACAGGAAAAAATCGGCAGGAGTCAAATCGGGTGAACGTGCGGGCCACGTTTGAGGACCTCCTCGTCCAATCCATCGACCCGGATAGTTTCGATTCAAAACTTCTCGAGATATTCGTGAATAATGCGCTGGGCATCCATCGTGTTGAAACCACAATCCATTCTTGTTTGAAGTGGAACATCTTCCATTAGTATGGGTAAAACATTATCTACAATGTCTGTACATTGGACCAGTCAGATTACCTTCTATGAAGTATGGGCCAATTACCTGCGTACCTAAAATACCGCACCAAACGTTGACACTCCATGGGCGTTGATGTTCAACTTGCCTTACCCAATGGGGATTCTCCAATGACCAATAATGCATATTATGTCGATTCACTTCACCACGATTCGTAAAATTTGATTCATCAGAGAAAAGTATCTGTGAAATGAAATTATTATTCACTGCCAGTTGTTCCTGTATCCAGTTGCAGAAATTCAGGCGGTTTTGAAAATCGTCACCATGCAGTTCTTGATGCAGCGATAAATGAAATGGATGCCATTTGTGTTCATGCAGTATGCGTAGAACACTTCTTTGCGAAATTCCTGAACCTCGCGCAATTTGCCGAGAACTAATGTGAGGATTTGCAACAACTGCAGCTAAAACATTCACTGTGTTATTTTCGTTTGTCACAGGACGCGGTCGGACTCTTTTTCTAGGTTTAACGCTTCCGGTTTCAGTAAACAAATGCGAAAAGTCGTTGCAGACGGCACATGCCTATCAGGGAACAGATTAGCATACCTTTGACGAGCTTCTTCAACATTTCTATGAGCCTCAAAGTACGTGGTAATGATATCGACTCTCTCTGCAATCGTTAACATCGTGGAACAGTTGCGATGAGATGTGTACAGTCCGAATCATGAAGTAACATGCACAGTCTGACCACGGACTGAGACGCATGATCACAGTCTGTGCTTATTCGATTGTGGGAGGTGTCACATGATGGCATTATCAAAATATCAAAAAAGTACTTCGATTTTCCTGATCTGATGTGTATTTGTTTGAGATATTACGTTTTGCAACAATCTTAAACTCAATTTCATTTTTGCCGATTACAGCGCCATCTATCATGAAGCGAGAAAATGTTTATACAAAAGATACATATTTTTTCACGGAGAATCCAAATCTGCAATAAAAAATAGGCGTTCTTATTTAAGATTTAAAAGTCACCCCCCCCCCTCCCGCCCACGGGGGTAGTGCAGGGGGGTCGACCGTTATGTTAATGGTGTCCCTCTTCGAGGTGAACAACTTTTAAATTTTTTTTTTCTTTTTTTAATCTGATCTGTACTTTGCGAAATATTTCGACAAACAGTTTTAAAAGCCTCACCCTGTATATATAAACTAGAATATTTCCCTTTTTATTTTATTCTTACAATAACACATATGTCTTCACAATTTATTAAATAACGTTCTTCGTTCTATATAGAAATAAGGTCTAAAATCGTTATAATATTCTCAATACAATGTTTCGGTCTTACACGGCTTTTTTTCTGCTCGTCACATTACTTCTCTCTGCCTCGTATTCCCAGTCCAAAGATTCTCCATCTCCGTTCCAGACAGTCAGCGTACCAATTTAACTATTACAAACAAACATTTCCGTACCAACATATAAATAATATATCTATCAACAAAACTTATAGTCAAATAAAAACAATTTGAAAGTGACTACACTGTTTCCTCACCACATATCCACTCTCAAAGTAGGCTATCAGTAGCGCTGAAATTGAAGTTATTCTCCCTTCATTTTGCAGCGTGCACTGTATGTAACACATTAGAAGAGCTAACCTTCTAATATATTACAGACCAATCAGATTATAATCTTCCAGCAATGTAATGAAAATAAGAGTGTGTACCATGTAGTTGATTGGTCTTACCTTGCATAATTTAAATCGCCACCTTCCACTACCTTCTGCAAAGCATATATATTAATTTCAGGAAACAGAGGTGAAACCATTACTTCTGTTATTAGTATTTGAAAAGATCCTAAAATTATGGTTTATTTGGTACTCATGAATGCTTACAGACAGAGGTATATTTATCATTAATCTTAAACATCTGTCTGTGCAAAATACAATTCAATGCAATACCTCGTCTTACAGATGCGAAATAGCAAACAAACAATTATTGTTAATTGAAGCTAAGAAAATTGCAAATACATGTACATGAAATTTACAAAGAGTTACAAATTCCATATGCAACTGAAGCAAAAACTCTCTTATGCATAATGAGAGCGATTCTTGTATTACAATGATAACAAGCATCAGATTTAACTGGATTACATAGGGCGCCAGGGAGTTAATTTGTTCCCACAAATAATAGTCATTGAAAGTTTCCAAACATGGAAATCAGTCTTTCAATTCAAACTGGATAAAGAAAACCAAAAAGCACTCGGCTTTTAGACACAACTAGCTCAGGAATTAATGTCCGGCGGCATATCGTTAAAGGGCTGTCTCAATGATTCGTCTGAGTACACACTGTTTCTGGAGGTATAATTACCGTGTCTGTCTGGCTGTACGAAGCGTCGCAACAAGAGCGCTATCGTCTCTCAAACAGCGCACCTGTCCAGGTAATGCTAGGCACTTGTCACGTCAACCAGCACAAGTGACAACATCGATCGGACTTGGCGCTCAGTCATCGAAGCCTCCAGAACGAAATCATCCGCAGTACTCTGGCAGGCAGTTGCCAGCGCGATCGTTCTGGACGGAATGACCTCTTCTCGCCCCTCAGAGCTCGTCTCTCCTTCTCCTCGGCGAGTATCATGAAAACACAAAATTTGTAATATTTCCAACCACGTGAGGAAATAAACACATCGGATTGGCTTCGCAAAAGTATCCCCTCTATGCTGGCTAATACATTGCCTCTCATTTGCTAAGAGTCTTCGGGTTTTGTCGGGATTGTTCGGGAGGATATGTAGGAAATAATTTTCCCACGACACCGAGCAAACGGCGCATTACGGATCCCTTCCGCAAAATTCCCCAGAGTCCAGCCTTTCTCACCGGTATCAGCATCGACTTGCGAGATATCCCTCATTGTCTCGACCTACCGGACACTTCCGGCTTAAGTCAGATTGTCGCTCACGCTAACACAACTCTTAGCCAGACGCGGATTTCTGTCTCCAGCTCGAAAAAGAATATCCATTTATTTCTTATATTTATTAAATCAAACAATAATTAATTTAAATTGTACGAGATGACCCATCTAGTCATCTTTTTACAACCATAAATGATCCACTGCTGTAAGGATATGCGTTAATTATTGAAAATAATTATATCTATTCTAACCCTTGTTAAAATTTATAAGCAATGGGAAATCAGTCGGGAACACGTATAATAGCAAATGGTAGAAAAATTATAGCCGAAATTGAGTAAGAAAAATTCCTTGAAGAGATATGTGTATGGAAAGGAAAGAAACTATATCCCCTAGTCAACAAAATTGCCATTCATTATACATTTGGCTGCGTTGACCGTAGGCGCATACGCAAACTCAGTCACATTTTTCTATTTTCTTGATAACGAGGTCTGGGCCGAAAGATTTTTGTTTTGTGATTGTGAAATATTTTTTTGTTGATGCTATCGTCATCTCTTTAACTATGGTAAGTGCTGGATATAGTTTATCTTTACTTTCCATATAAAAAGTGAAATTATATTTACATTTAATTTATTGCGCAAATTAGATTTGCAAGGCAATGAATACAATATAATACTTCACAAAAGCCTTTTAAGAATATTCTGAACCCAACAATATTTACATTAAAGCGAGATTACAAAAGAATACAGAATATACAAGGATGAGGTCATTAATTTTATAAGCTTTATAACAATGGAATTTGATATGTCGAGGCCTGAAAAACGTGTTGTTAGACGGCAACAGAGCAAGAAACTGTCGTATCGTGACACTGTCGCTGACTTGGTTTCAACCTCTCCAGTAAGAGTTAAAGTCGGACAGCATGGGCTTCTCCAGGATCGCTATCTGGATGGAGACAAAAATTGTTGCGGTGCGCAGCTTGGGGGCGTGGTGTCGTCCAGGTGAAGTTGCGTAACACGTCGTAGCTAACGTGGTCGACACTTGGGTCAAATGTGTGAGCCGAGCACTGCCTACAGCCCGCATTACGTTAAGGCGAAACTCTACTACGCATGACTACTTTCTCTCGGACACTACATGCCACACCCGTTGACTGTATGCCGGTTGTTCTTTTGCCGTAGTCTTTGTACTCCGGAATAGGATAATCACCCTTGCAACGCTCCCTAGCCGCTTCGGACCTCGTCTCCACTGCGAACAATGGACAATAACATTAGCAATTTTTAACAGTTCCTCTGCCCTGCCGTAGGTCGTTTTAGGTAAACACACAGCAGGCGCTTTCCTCTTCGTGGAGTTCTCCTGTGGCGTAGGGGTCTCCCTGTATTTAGCACCATCCACCATTTTCGGCTGCATGCTGTTTTGGCTTCCTGTAGTTAGGGAGCGTCCATAAACCACGTAGCTCCATTTGGGCCTCCTGTGAACCTCACCTCCTGCCTCTACTCCTCCCCCCCCATCTCCCCCCCCCCGGCACGTATCTTTTTTCCCTTTTGATTCCAGAAGACATTTTGTACCGTTTTCTCCTGTCAGACTATTGTAAATTACATACGGAGATGATTAACTGAGGGAAATAAATATTCACATGCTGTTGTGTGTTCTGTTCGTCATTTTAACTATGAAAAATGTTATGAAGGGAAAGCTACGTGGCCTGGCTCGGAAACCCCACCTCCCCCCACGTAGCCCAGCGTAGCCTTCCAGCCAACCGCCCCCCCCCCCCCCCTGGACCGTACCACGTAGTTTGTGCACGCTCCCTCAGCACTTAATTTTGCTGTGCTCGTTTGTTCTTTAAACGGAACAACATATGATCCCTACTTTGCCACAATTAACGAGATTCCGATTATTGTATTGTTTCCTTATCTCGAGAGCACAGAAACTTATTTATTTATTTACTTAGTGGCCTGCAGCCGTGAGATGACTACATGCTGATGAAATGTTTCCCTTGCCGGTCGCCCTATACGCAAATAACAAACATTCCGCGCCCGCTTACACGTACAGTAAAAGTTTTATGTTTAATGTTTCCTTGATAATTGAATTCAGTCACTTTGATTGCCAATTCACTTGTGGCTGGTAGTCAACCACCCCACAGAACAGAGCGGAGTAAAGGGTTGAGTTATAGACTAAGTCGCTTCTGTGCTGATCTTGACCTTGCAGTCCATGATGCCATCGTAAATTTGAGGCCGTAGGATTTCATTAAACACGTTAGGCTCACAATAAGAACGAAACTTTACGATATGGTATAGGGAAGCTGTTCAAAAATCATATCTTTTTATGCGAGGTATGAATACTGGGGATACAGAATACATGAACAACTCAAACGAAAACACCAACACGTGAGAGACACTGGACGAGCGAATCTCATCAAACTAAGTTTCTCTTAGTTAAATGTGTAACAGCTAACAACGAATAATGATCTAGAAAGCATTAATACCACTTCAATAGTTCATACTGTAATTGGCGCATAAGACTGGTTAACATTGAATATAACGTTCAAGGTATTCTTTAACAGTAACTTTAACTTTTTCTGAATAGACAAATTGCCTCGACATGAAGATCACATACTTGTATCCATAAGTATTAAACGAGCTAACTGTAAAGTTCTTTTTTGCGAAATCGTATGGATTAAGTTTAAAGTGCAACATAGGCTACTTCCAGCGAGAAAGTATTCGATGCTGTAGCTCCAAAAGTTAACTATTGAATTTATTTATTTATCTTATGTATTCTTGAATTGATAAATTATGATAAAAACTTGTTGTTTCTGATTAAGTGACATGTAAAATCGTTCTATGATCATCACAAAGTCTAAAGAAGTCGAAAGACTAAGGAAAATACAAAATAATTCCACGATGAATAAGGATATTCCGAGACGACAGGTATAACCTTTCAGAAAGCTGTAATTCTGTACATGACTTCAGTTGCAGAATGGAAAATAAAATGGGAAGCTTTGTTCAGAGATCTGAGAGAATCCAAAAAACATTCTGTTAGAAGCTAAAGCTTCTTTATTGTCATTTTTCGAAGAAAGGAACAGGAAAATCTTGCATTAAACTCAAATTTTCTTAGAAAGGAACCTATAATGACTCCCAGAAAAGTCAACACCTGTCTGAACCTTCTACCTGCAGTGGAGCTGTGCAACCTGTTACATGATAGAACATTGTGAACCATTACGCTGGAAACACCGAACCAACACAGTGTAAGAACAGGCAATTATGTGTGGTCTACAGCTCTTGTTAGTGCAATCAATGTTATTGAAGCATTGTCAGATGCTGATGCTATTTGAAATTTCTTTTCTTAGATTTTGAAACTGATCTTAAGCCAAAAGTGACAATGGTTGAAGATTATCAGCTGATGATTTTGTTAACTATGACGAATTAAGAGCTTAAGTTTAACCAATCAAGGAGACGCTGATGTTACTTTAAACACGGACAGAGGAATTACATTTATATCAAAATTTAAGAAAATGTGACGTAATGGATATGATGAACCGGACATGCTTTGCTCTTTTTTATGGCTTTACGTCTCGTCGAGGCCATTTGAGGCGAAAAAACGAATGGGGGCAAAGAACGGGAAGTAGATCGGCCATGGTCTTTTAAAGAAACCATTGCGGCATTCACGTTGGGAAAACCATGGAAAAACTCAAATGGATGACCGGACCGGGATTCGAACCCGTGTACTTCCGAATGCGACGCCAGAGCGTTACCGCTCACCCACCGCACATTTATAAGGAGCTAAAGTAAACGGTTCTATGAAAGGTTTGTAGTAACATTACATAATAATAATTCAGTAGCTTGGTACTACGTATAGTGAATGGCAAACATCGAATCGTAAACTGAAATTGCAGGACTTCAACACTACTAAAGAGTTCATTTTGTCTTCACCTATAATAATGGCATGATGTGTGTGATTATCAGGGATGGAGTTAATGTGACTGGTTGATGGAGCTCTAACTAGGGTGACATTGATTTGATATAACAGATGAAATGGGTTAATTTGACAGAGAGGCGACATAATTTCCATTCTAATTTATTGACTAAAACGCGATTATCTTCATGAGATTCTAAATGCAATGAAATACGTTTCCCGTGTATGTATTTATGTCGCAATTACAGGCTGATAAAGTCATAGAAGTAAGTCGTGTACTGATGCTTGCAGGGTAATTTTTATATTTTTATGTTCTTGAGCTTTAAAAATTTGAAACATTCATAAAGAGGTTTTATTCTAAGTCCATAGTTGTCTAAAACGATGTTCAGAACAAATAGAAGAACGGTATCTGGAATTATCTTTCCAATGCAACGTTAACCGCCCCTGACTTTTTTTTCTGCTTCTTAACGTCAAAAACGGAAGTCGTATGAAAGTTGTACAAAAATCGTACCCGTTTATTTACAGCTATTGTTAAAGAAAGGTATTAGAATTGGCAATTTATTGATTGAGAACGAAAATAAATAATGTGTGGGTCCATAGGTTCGAAATAATATTAGGATTTCTAGTAGTATTTTTCGTCTAGTGCAGCTAAAATTATACCTTTGTTTTTGGCATATGCGTTTAGATTTGTGAACAAGTTGTGTACGTGTTCTGTTGTTGCTATAGAATGTTTGTGTATATAATAATCTGTTATTAAATTTTAGTTATAACTATTTCACTCTACTTACAGTTTTTATTTGCTTATTACATTTTAGTCAGGAAAGTTCCACATCGGTGTTCACTGTAGTGGATTTTTAAACACAAATCCTGTTTAATTTTTTTGTAAACGTACTGTTGTTTCCCATCTGGTATTTATATGTAATAACTAAACACGCATTTGTTATTGTTTACGTTGCTGCATTCAGAGATTCCTAAAGGAAGTGTATTATCGACTTTTTTATTTGCGTTTCACTTAATGCTAATTTTCCACATACAAAAAACATTAAACGTAGAAAAAAAATCATTCAATGAATATATACACATCACGAGCCAGACACTATTCAAATCTCTAAAAACAATGACACTGAGAAACACCGCCATAACATAAATATAATTTAAACATACATAAAAAAACTTGAGAATATACTTTCTTAAGGAATCTCTGAGTTCAGCAATTTAAACAATAACAAAAATGCATGTTTAATTGTAACATAAATATAGCAGATAGGAAAACAATAAGATGGTTACAAAAAAAATGAAACGAGTTTTTGTTTTTAAAAAATCCGCTACAGTTATCACTGAGACAGTCCTTTTCCTGACTAAAATGTAATACGGAAATAAAAAAAGAAGAATGAAATATAAAAACTTCTCGGGTTTCAAGCCGCGTCAAAATTGAGCCGTCTGGCGACGTTTTGGAAGCTTGCACTGCTTCCATTGTCAAGCCCCCCGCTTAACATCAATGGAAGCAGTGCAAGCTTCCGAAACGTAGCCAGACTGCTCAATTTTGACGCGGATTGAAACCCGAGAAGTTTTTATAAGCATTGCCACCGCGAGAACGTACATAGTTATCTAGAATAAAATAGTTATAACTAACATTTTACAACAGATTATTATTATTATGTATACAAACATTCTATAACAACATCAAAACACGTACACAACTTATTCTATGGCACCGATGATGATTTAATAAATCGAAACGCATGTGCCAAAAACAAAGTTTTGACTTTAGCTGAGCTATACCGAAAAACAACTAGAAATCCCGTTGTCTTTTACTGTAATTACAATACAATTCTCTTTGCTGAGGTCAACGATATCCATCGTATTACAATCGAGCTTACAGGGAAGCCAACAAATTTATTTATACTCTCATGCTGAAATCTTTAATTCTTATTATTTATCTGGCAGTTACCTGATAAACTCCCCGACTGACCGTAGATATAGAAGCGTAATGTGTATGTAACCTGTTAGTGAGTCATTAATCTGAGGTGCTGCTGTGTTGTGAGTCACGCAGGCGTCGGCAAGCAACGAGAACAAAGAAGAAGATCCCGCGGAGTGAAAAGCACAGTGTGTCGCGAGCAGCTGATTTGCTGGCGTGTAATCTGGATAAGCTGACGGTAATAGTGTTGATCGAGATGGAAATGAGGCGGGCTGCGCCGGGCCTACCAATTTGTCTCCCCTCCTCCGGCCCCTGCGAGCAATCACCGACTCCCCGCCGAGCACAGCCAGCGATAAGGAGTTAACACGGCAACACGTGTGCACAAGGAGGCTGCCACATCAGTTCAACAAACCTCTGGTAACAATTTATACCATAAAACCAAAAACACGTGATTTAGAGCAAAAAAAAATGTATATTACTTCAAATAGGACTTTAGGGCTTGGAAAGCGCATAAGAATTAATTCAGATAAAGTGTAATTCGTAACCAGACACCTCAAGTTTTGCATCAAAGTTTCATTTTCGTTTCATGTAACACTGATTATGCGGCAGGCATCCCATTGAAAATTAATTTCTTGTCAATACGGTCCAGCAAATCTGAAGTCACTTCTGCAACTAATGAGTCATTTGATTTCTCACGCCAGCAGGATTTGCTGGTAAAAGCTGGTAATACATTCTATCCATGATGAGACACCTAATTTCTTTAGACTGTGGACTAAACTATCCTTTAACTGTTCAACAATATCCGCCACTCGCTATTTTCATCATTATTTCAACAACCACTCTCAGCAGTGAATTGTACGAATATTAGGACTATGTTTACCAAACTCGCACAAAAATTCTGCTGAACTGGTGAACCGCAAGCACATTAGGCACCAGTCAAAGAAGTAGCCATTTTAACTGTAGATGACTCCGAAGCTTGAGCTGACTGATTTTGGTGTTTTACAATTCATGAGTAAAACTTGAGATCTTTTGCAGAAAACCGACAAATAACATATTCTATTTTCTTGAAAATGTCTTTATCAAGCTTTACGTGTAACTTAAAATTGACATCATAACTTCAAAACGCATTTGTAGAGATAATGATGAAGACGGAATATAAGTGTTCTTTACAACGGTACATTTGCTGAGAGTTAAGTTCTATTGTGTTAAAATACAATTCGTAGTAAAAAAAAAAGAGGGGTTAAAGCAAATTGTTTTCTCGTGATTGTATTGACTTCTACATTCAAGTTATTTAAAGCATTATACCTAAGCCAGGCAGAAAATTGGATTTATTATCTTTGCGGGTAAGTTTTTTTTTAATGTATGCATTTTAATTCCGTTAGTGATACGTTAATTTCTTACTCGAATCATCCTGGTGCTGAGGAAAGCTGGCTGAAACCGTAACCGTAACCGTAATAACAAAAGGCGGTTATGACCATGGCAGAACTTAAAATCGTGACGTGAATATTACACTTCTTCGTCTCGAATTGTGTTTGATACCCACAATTACGTAGAAAAGGTTTAGATTGTTTCTTTGTCTTTTTTTAGTTTAGTTTCCGTAATAATTTGAAAGAATGTCAATGACACATTTTATTTCAAAAAATGGATCTTGTAATTGACTAGTTTTCGTATTGTTTAAGTACACATTTATTTCGCTTGAATTTAGTCAAAAAATTTCTCTGTCAAATGGATAAAATTTTTCAAACACGGGTTAAATGTGTTTCAAAGATACGCGTAATTCTGTCTGGTCAGTAGTAAAACGCAAACTTGTTTTCTTTCAGTGCAGCTTTCTAAACTTGCGCCAGTCCTCTGCAACCCAAAATGTGGTTTTGGTGTTCTAATACTACAAGCTTATGGAGATTATCAGTAATATTACACCGCATGAAATTAATGAAAATCAATAGCACTGTTCTGTTCTACGAACGGTCATCACACGCGAATTAGCCATAAACCTCCACTCAAAGTAATCAGTTCAATTTATGTTAATAACCACCCAGGAATAATTCATCCCACTTGATCTTGACATACAAGTAGGCTGAGAGAACTGAACCTAGCGTAGTGGGTGAGTGGTTAACGCTCTGGCCTCGCATTCGGGAGGACGTCGGTTCGAATTCCCGTCCGGGCATCCAGATTTCGGTTTTCCATGGTTTCCCCAAATCACTCCAGGCGAATGCTGGGATGCTACCTTCAAAAGGCCATGGTAGAATTCCTTCCAATTCTTTGTCCTCAGTCCCATCCCGCCTCTAATGATCCCAACGTCGACGATACGTAAAGACATAAGTAAAAAAAAATTGAGAACTGAAGTTTATGTTTATAGCCATGAATCTTAAATTTGAATAACAGGTTAATTCAGAAAAACAACTGAAAAAAAATCAAACGATGGAAAACTATAGAGTGAAAAACCGACTATATATAAGTTAAAGTTAATTAATAACACCTTGGACGAAATACTAGGTGCCGTACAAAAAGTTCTATTTCGCTTTAATCCGAAACAAAATAGACAACATTACCTAACGGCGTAATTAAAATTGTCTCCTTGCGCTGAACAGGATCGAAGTTAGTGTTCGTACTTTATCCTGTTGTAATAATAGGAACAATTCTAATTGAACATCTTTCCCGCAAATTCGTCTGCTTTTTTTATCCACATCGCATGAGTGATACTTTTTCCCAGGCCTGTCTTCTGACGCAACGCAGCAAGTCGCGCCTCCGCTCTTTAAATCGTTTAAGTGACAGAATGCTATGCCTGAGCGTTTCTGAGTACTCTCTCTACCAACGCTTATGAAACTAGGCTATGCAGCACAAGGTTCTCTCCACTGTAGCTACCCACGCGTCGACGAAATCCATAGACCGTGTCCACTACTGGCTGCTCCGAATCTGGCTTGCTATAAGACCTGCGTGGGACGTCTACTGCTATGCGACTGCCCTGCCAACTCCATTTACACCACTTCAAATAGCTGAAAGCATGACATACAAGGCAACATTAAGCTGGGACGTAACACTGGTTCCCTACGGATCCATCGTGCGTTAAGACGGAAAACCGGCCGATTCAACAGGCTAGCTCAAAAATGTAAATGTCAAAGAAAATATATTCTCTTAGCATAAATTGTTCAAAAATTAATAGAGTTTATAACTAGCTTCAAGCCGAAAATATTTTATCGATTAGTGGAAGTATGTATACTGATATTAAATGGTAATTCAATATAAATCGATGATCAAAAAATTTACAGAGCAACGGAGATAAAGAAGCGATAGAAAACGAAAACTGTTTTTCCAGATGGATTTACTTTGTTCTGCTTTTTTTCTTTTTTTTTGCTTATAGCTTTACGCCTCGTCGACGTCGAGGTCTTTAGAGACGGGAAAGGATGGGGGGAAAGGAATGGAAAGGAGTTCGGTCATAGCCTTTTCAAGGAAGCATCCCACCATTTGCTGGAGTGATTTGGGGAAACCATGGAAATCCCAAATCTGGATGCCCGGACGGGGATTCGAACCGGCGTCCACCCGAAGCGAGGCCAGAGCGTTAACCACTCACCCACCACGTTCGGTACTTTGTTCTCACATTAATAGAGCGTTTTGACACACAATCATAAACCATTCAAATAAGTGTTCTATTCTTGGAAGGTAAACTTTGGTAGGAGGTATTCAGTATGCGTAAAAGACCAGGCGTATATGTTTCTTCTACAGTTGTTTCCTGCGTAATTATTTGACTATTTATAATTGTAACAGTTGTGTTAGTGTTGCGAAAACTTTATTTTTCAATAGTTCTAGAACACTTAAAGAATATTAAAAATGCGATAAATGCGATAAATTTTCCAGAAATTTGGGAACATTGTGTTATGAAAGGGAGCAATAACATAAACTTCGTGAGAATTAGTTAAATGGAGATTACGAAAACTCTTATTATATATATTGATACAGTTTTCAAGGAATTTTATAATTACCCTATCGCCCTCAATTTCAAACCAGATCAATTCTCGGACTTAAATTTAAGGTGTCTAAAAAAAAATTTTTAAACAGTTTGAGATAAAAAATGCAGCACTCTGAAGAAGTTTTTCTGATGAAATGATAGTTGGAACGGATAAAAATAAAATAAAATTTGAGGACATTGCAAATTGCTGCACACAAAATAATGGAATCAACAAATAAGGTATATTACCATTCGTGTTTTTAATCGAACATGAAAGTAGTAACGGTGTTCATCTCTTACAGGTGCCTGATGGTATGAAACATCACTACGTTACGCGCAAATCGAATCTTCTGATAAGAGCATTAAATCTTAACACACACTCATGTAGAATAAGAGATTTGCAAATAAATTGATGTAAAATTGCGTCTTAAAGATAAGATCTCGATGAAAATTTATTCTACAGCAAAATTCCTCGGGGATGGATAACTGGTTACAGTATCTCTTCACTCATCAATACATCTGACACTAATAGGAAACAAAATTTACTGCATTGTCATCCACGGCAGCAAGCATTAGGTGTCTTAGATAGTTGACAGTGACCAAAAAAAAACTGTTATTTCTTAAGTCCTTAAATCAGTGTCGACAAACCAAAAGGCTGTACAAATCCATCACTGAAAACCGAATACTGATGTTCGCGTTGGGTAAATGCCTCGTTGCTGCAACATCGTGACCACGACATAATATTAGAAAAATATTCAGGTCAGTGTTAATGCAGTACTGCTTCATGCTGTGATCTTCGAGAGGGTACAGAACGATTGATGAAGATAATATCGGGAGCTCTTTTGATGCTGAATCAGTGTTCCTTCTCTAGGTCTCACATACTCTTCAGACGAAGAGTAAAAATATAATGTAACTTTCCGTTTTACCACGGCGGGATGGTAACACAAGACTACTGCAAAGCTAATTATGAAGTTTGGTGTCTGAGCGGTAACGTTCGGGTCTGACATTCTGGAGAACTCGGCTTCAGTTACCAACCCGCCTATTCAAATCTCGATTTTCCACGGTTTACCTAAATAAACTAAGGCGAATGACCAATATGGTTTTCCTTTTAAAAATTCTATCCTTCTGTGAATAAACAGTAAAGCCCTAAAACCTGTTCCTGAGTGATAAATGGGACGGCCAAATACTTTTGCTGATTCCCATCACGTCTCCTTTCGAACCGATTCATCTGTTCGAGTTGTAACCAGACTTTCCTGTGACATGATCCAATTCTCTAAACTCATGTACAGACAAAGACAAAACAACAGTGACCATCCCGTAAACTCGAATCTCCTGACAAGTTGTAAAAGTATCAGTGGTGGTGTAAGGACTGATTCTTTGTCATGTTTTAGAGAGTCTAACGCCACGGTTGAACCAAATTCATTTTTTGTGACAACGTTTATTTCACGCTTGTTCAAACTTTACATTTTGAATGCATTTATTGAAATACAATACATTAAATTATTTTCCATATATCCTAATATAAGTAACTGGCTGTGTGAGGTGTGGAGAGTTGTTTAATTAAAGGTGAACGATTGTATAACAAAACAGATGTATACACCAGAAAATGCACGATCACAAAGTAATGGGTACATTAATTGTAAAACTTAACTTGGTCCACAACCCGAAGGTTGGTTGGATTCTCCCGAAGGAGGCATACTAAGCCATCGTGTCAGAGGTAGGATGGCCAGTTCCTTTCCTCTGGGACCTAGAGTTTAACGTGGAATCCGAACCACGGAGCGTCCTAATGTATAAACTACATTTAGACAAAATACTGGTGATTATTTTGAAGATTAAAAAAAAAAAAAAACCTTAGTCCACAACCCGAAGGCTGTTTGGATCCTCCCGAAGGAGAGGCATACTAACCCTTTGTGTCAGAAGAGGACCGCCAGTTACTTTCCTCTGGCACCTACAGTTTAAAGTTGAATACGAAGTATGCAACGATTCGATGGAGTAGAAGAAGTCGTCAATTAAAAATTCTTTAATTTTTTTCTGAACTTAATCTTATCCCCTGCCAAATAATTAAGATATGTTGGACGCCCTTTTTGATAAAATGACAACGAAAATACAGTACTTTATTTCCTTCGATTTTATTGCCACTTAAAGTACCTGAAATTACTTTTTGATTCATTTGCGCTCTCTTATGTTTTGCCTTATATGTATTCTTTTGAGTGGTACTTGCCTATCCAGCCTCAATGTAATTTTTAACTGCATCACATCTGCAATGAGAATTTCCCCACATGTCGCTGGTTGGACTTGAAACGCTAGCGCGGCTCTCTTGAATACTCGCTGCTTAGCAGAGCCGCGCACGAAGCAGTGGGGAGGGCTTCTGTGAAGAGCAAAAAGCGTTCTCCCGCGGAGCACCGTGTTACACTTGTTTGGTTTCTTCCCTCTTTTTGCTCGCTCCTCGTCTCGAGTGTCCCGCGCTACGAAATATTACACCTCTCAGGCGCACATGTTATGGCAATTACGGCCACGGCACGCGTCTCGGTGACAAGATTAATGAAGCGAGCGTATCATCTGCCCGGCCAAATGTCACCGGCCAGCCGCAAAAAAAATGTTGCAATGTCACAGTTACACAGCTTTTTTGAAGTAGCGTCTGACACGTATTTCCGTTGCACTTGAGAAATTTATTTCTGGCTCGCTTTATCTTAATGACTTTAAGCTCCAGATTTCAAAGTAAACCCGTACATTACCATTCATTATAATGAAACATAATCAAAGACGTTGATTAAGAACCTTATTTCATGTGAATATTTCACGTTTTTATGGAAAGAACATCTGATGCACTCAGCTCCACTACTGCCGGTACCCTACAGTCCCTCAGGCGTTGATGTTTCACCGAAGCCACTGGATCCATGAGAAGAAAGGATATTATCACCAATACCAAGGAACCATAACGATATCGGTCAGCTGGTTTTTTTCAACCAATGACAGTTGAAAGCTCGTTATTAAAATCGGAATTTGAATTTCGGCCTATCTTGGATTCCAAGACCGATATTTGAAATTAAACCTCCATCAAATAGTTATATAGCAACCTGAAATGTCATCAATTTTTATAATTAATTGATATCACGCCATTGCAACTGAATTTTTATTTATTTTTGTTTTCATCGAATGCTTTGCAATTCATTCTCAGAAACATCTACATCGGTTTTTTATCTGTTGTTTGTGTGTGCTTACATCTAATGAACATGAAAAAATAGTTCAAATTAGAATAACAAACAGACTGCCCAACCAGGATATCAAACCAATTATAACACGCTTCAGAACATATATTTCTAACAGAAATCTGTTTCTTTTCGAGAGTGGAAGTAATAGATATGGGAAACAGTCATCATGAAGTACAACTCATATCATTACAGATGAATAAATAAATAAAAACAAATTGTACACAGCGTGGTGGGTGAACGGTTAACGTTGTGGCCTCGCATTCGGCAGGACGCGGGTTCGAATCCCCATCCGGGCATCCAGATTTGGGTTTTCCATGGTTTTCCCAAATCACTGCAGCCGAATGCCCGGCTAAAAAGGCCAAGATCAAACATATGCAAACGACGTTTGTAATGTATACCAATGTACTTTTCTACACTATTTCAATGTTGCTTTCCCAAAAAGAGAAAATCTGTGGCAGGAAGAAGTAACAAAAAGTGGATGACTACAGCTATTAAAATATCAGGAGAGAGAAACAGGTTTTTACAGAAAACCAAGTTAGTCAAGGTTTTTCAAACTACCTTAAACGGTATAAGAAAATTTAAATCCAACAAGCAAAAATTGTGCCAAATGATAATTATACAAATCTTCCAACAAAATGAAAACAATGTGGCATTTTATCAGTCAAGAAAGTAACAGAAACAATATCAGGCTGTGTACTGATAATTCAGTACTTTGTGACTTCAAAGTGATTGCTGAAGAATTTAACAAATATCTGATTTTTTTGGCAGAAAAATTATTTGAAATAAGCTATAGTAAACAATCTGAAATTGTCTTCAGTCTTTCTATGACATCGATTGCTACAATGTATCTAGTCTAAACAAATCATGGTGAAATTTAAAAAACCATAATTACATTAAAAATCATTATTCATGTTAGCTGCCTAAGACTTCATTATGAAAACTTGTGCTAACTATGTGGCTGCTCTCTAGAAAAAATATGTACTGTTATAAATCTGAAAACTAGTTGCACGTGTCTGAGAGTTTGAATGACATCACGGATAAACTACTGCAGTATCTGGATGGTGTTTTCAAATTTTCAGAACCTAAGGTCCCGATTAAAATCAGCTAAAATAGCTTCTGACTTATGCGTATCGAGCAACGGAGCTAGATATTAAAATCATTTCGAGATGGGATAAATATATGCCACAGATCACTCTGTGTTTGAGAGGAGCAATCCTTTTAAGAATTGTTGACAAAGGATCACACGGTTATGTACTCTTTGAACACCGTTCTATTTTTTTACTTCGGTTGTTTGGTTCTTCAGTTTTCAGAAATGTAGTACATTTAAATAAAAGGAATACGTGAATCAAACGTAATAAACATAAGTAATATTTAATTTATTGTAAACGTCTTTGCGCTTGGAGAGATACTGATCTGTCAATGAGAGATATTCGTTGTGGAAATCGGAACAGAAGAACGATCAGATTTATAGTATTGCACTTCAGTGTTCGCCATGATCGACCTTCGTTTACGAGAAATTCAGAGTTAAAACTGTGAAGCTGACTATCTATGTTTGGAAAGAAGCAATCAACATTAAGTGGCTAGGTTATCGCGTGGTTTTGTAGTTGTGTCCATGTACGAAACAGTGGGTTCGATCACCGCTTCCACAAAGTATTTTCATTTTCTGCGCGCATTTCATTTCACTTCTACTTGCTATTATTGCTTTACAGATTTATTTTTATCAAAATTCATCGAAATAATAGTTTGTTTTTCTTCAACGGATTAATAAATTATTAAATATTGATGATAAGTGGAATAAAATCATTTAAAAAATAAATTGCTTCCACACCTGCAGCATTTGAGAGAAAATGTTTTTCTACAGCCACAAATTCTTCTTATTATTTAACTTATGAAGCACATCTCATTTAAATTTGTAAACGTCTGATTTTTCTCCATTAAATTAGAACATTACCAGACGAATATACCATATCAGTAAACTATAGGTGCACACAAATTGTGGAATTTATTTTAATGGCGTATTTATTTTTAGAAATTTCACGCGTACCTTGCAACATTAGGAGTTGCTAATAAAATGGTCTGTTGGAATTGTATCATCTGTTAAAAATACTAAAAAGTGCTTCAAAAATTGCCCAGCTGTTGCAAGCTATGCGTGAAATATCTACATGTGAAGCTACTTTTGTAATACATTCCACCATTCACAACATTTTGCTTGTTTACAAATACCTGCAGCTGGTTAGGTTAATTTGCAGGCTGAACCAGAATAAAAAATAAGGTACTTCGTTTCAGCATAAGACACGAGGAATTTAGTTTCAATTGGTAACATGAGCTCGCTTGATTTTTGAGCGATAATTTACTTGCGGTTCAGTTGGAATGCCAGCCTGGACAGGAATGAAAATTGCCCTTAGCTATCGTTGTTTCACTGTACATGTATTGCTATCGAATTTATGAAACCTGGTCGCAGCATTACATTCGTTATAAGGGCATGGAAATATATTCATATGTTGTCACGCCGATCTTGGACTGTTTCTTATAATTTTTCACGTAGCTTTAATTTCTTTATATTTAACTTATTATATTAAGTGAATGAAACAATCGGACATCAGCATGAAAAACGAATCTAAGGTAAAAAAATAAAAGATTTTACATGAAATTTACATTTTTTGTTTTTCCATGTTCATAATTGATACTACCAGTAGAATAAGAAGAGTAAAGCATTTATCTACTCACTAGAGTCCGCGCGAGCGAAGCAGCTGCCAAATGCTAGTCTTTAAAATATGCTGAAATTTTTTCTGAAGTATTCAAAACTGCTAAAGTGACTCCGCTGCTTAAAAAAAAGGTCCTAATGACCAGCTCACAAACTGTAGGCCTGTATCTGAGTTATCTGAGGTCATTTTTCCAAAAATATTAGAAAAACTCTTCCATGGTAGACAGCTAAGTTTATAAACAAATACGCACAATTTTGTATCCAGCAGCATAAATTCATGAAAAATAAATCCACTCATACAGCAACTTTTTTATTCCGTTTTAAAAGCATTGGTTGGAAATGAAGTAGCTACAGGTATTTTCCTGGACCTATCAGAGGCATTTGATGTAATAAATCACCGTATTTTTTAATTAAAATGAAAAAGGTTATAAGAGGGAACCCAACATACTGCATCAAATCGTTTCTCAAAAACCGTAAACTACAAATATCTGTAGATCATGAAACAATATAACAGAAAAATTGTATAACGGAAAAATTTACCTCAAATGAGTTTGGGAAGTATGGCGAACCCCAAGGCTCAGTGTAAGCCCCTGTTTTATTTTAAATTTATATAGTTGATCTAATAGGAATTTTCACCCAAAAAAGCAGATCTGTATGCAGATAACACAAGAATTTTCCTCACTTTCCCAAACACGAAAAATTTAGAATTAGTAGCAAATCAATCCATGATTGACTTTAAAAATAGGTTTGATGAAAATAACCTAATATTAAATGAAGAAAAAACATTGAATTTATATCTAACAAAAACAATACTCAAGTAACCAAAAATGATAGAAATCTAAAAAAATATATATATATTTGGATTATGAAATGGGATGTGTACACAAGCAAATTTGCAAAAAGACTGTCCACAATGTGTTATTGACTGAAGATCCTTAGAAATACCACCAGTATTAGTGCAGTAGTGCCAGCATACAATGCTCATTTCTACTCAGTTATTAGACATGGAATTTTTTCCTTCGGTAACTCATCACAAAGCACTGACTAAAAACAGACTAAAAAGTTTAGAATCATTAGATAATTAATCTTGGCATTCTAAATTTTACATGCCTATCTTTATATATAAAGATGAATGTATGTTTGTTTGTTTGTTTGTTTGTTGGTTTGTTTGTTCTTCATACAAATCCACAGTTTTCATCCGATCTCGATGAAACTTTGAACACTTATCCTTTGCAAAAAGGAGAAAAATACTGTCTACATTTGGTTGACAAATTACCTGTATAAATAACACAATTTGACTCATAACTTCAAAATACGGCGATAGACATCACGTTGGATATGGTCGCCTCCGTACCGTGTTTCCGTGTAGTGGACTGGCAGCTTAGTGGCTAAAGCGCTTGCTTACGAACGTCGTGGTCTCCGGTTCAAATCTCCGTAGAGGCTAAGATTTAAAAAAAAATGATTTCAGTGTAAGAGTCAGGCCTGGGTCGTAGGTTATTCTGATTGATCGTTAAACTGTAGATATTAGAAAGTTAGGGGTGCAATGCGAGGCAAATCGTAGGTAGTCTTGCAATTTTGTAGGTGTACACTTTTTTACGTTATAATGATCCCTCAGGTGTTGTTCGCAGTCAGTGTGTGAGTGTGAACCACAGTAATACTAATATAAATACGGAAGTAAGTCTCTGTCTTTTTGTTACGTTTTGACGACTATATGGCTATATCGTTGTGATGGAATTTTATAAGGAAAGCTGTATGAAGGGCACAGGATATTTTTTCCAGTATGATTAACAGTTGTAGTCACGAAATTTTGAAATCTTATCGAATAGTGACAGAAATATGATGGAAATTGATTCTCTTCAAGACGCAGGTTCGACGGTAGAATGATATAGTGATCGCTTTTCTGTCATATTGTTTGGGACCATTCCTTCGTTACCAACAACTTTTTATATTTAATTCTGGCAAAAAAATTCTTAATCCACGCGTACGAAGTCGCGGGTACGAGGCTAGTATATCTATAAAAGAGTTCGTTTCACGAGAGTGTATCTCCTAAGAAATAAAAAAACCTATAAAAATGATATGATACATATTTACTTCAATAGATGACATTCGGACATCAATATAACCTTTTGCAGGAGTTAAGCTTATCGAAAAGTATTTAATATTAGGATTAGCACTCTAAAGTAAAAAATACTTGCTGTAGCCCATTGAGAGAAAACTAAACGCATTTCTAGTGTGGCACAATTTTTATTCTATTGGTAAATATATGAATTCATAAAGAAACTGTGTTTAGGATTTTTTAATTTCTGTTTTTATCTTCTATTGTCTTGAACTAAAGTTTCTTCATGTATATTTGTATTATTAGTTATCTGCACAAATCTCTTATTTCATGTTTATATGAAACATCAAATCATAAAAATGACTTATACAACGTCAAATGTGCAACACGTACCATAAATTGAATAACTGGGTTGAACAAAATTGCTTGGTACTCTATCAGCCAATATTTTGAAAACAACCATTAAATAAAAAATATGGAAATCCACACATAACGATAAACAGTATAATAAACGCACAGTATTAATCGGAATGAGACATAAATTTTCATAGGGTTAGTCAAAATGTAAAATTTTCTAGATGGTTGCAGAAATAATATTTATATAACTGGAATCTCAAATTAAGACTAAAACTGTTGTTTATGCTGCGGTATTTAATAAAAGACCTTAACCACTCTCTCAAAAGGAACCTATCCCACACACATACCTAACAAGACGATGATGAGAAATAAAATTACTTATATGATGAAGTATATATACACATTTATAAGAATAATCAAAATACAAGCAGCAAGTAACAAAAATAAAATTTTGTATCCTCCATTTCCGTCACAGAAAACATCATATAACACCAGTTAGGAATATATTATTGGGCATGTTAATAACGGAAAGCCAGCAGATTATAAACACAACACAATGAAAACATACAAGCACCAAATTAAATAAGCAAATCAAGCTACAAACATAGAAGAAATAATTTATGAAAAGAAAATCTGTAAACAATCACAACAGTGGGAGAAATACGCCAAAACTATACAACCAAGGTGATGGGAGAAACACATCAAAATTAACAACCATAGATACTAAAATCAAGTTAATCCCGAGGCAAAACTTTTCTAGATAATGAGAAAATCCATACATAATTATTTCAATATTTAAAAAATCAGTACTGTAAATAAGCATATACAGCGAAATATACACAATTTTTACCATCGGAAATGATTTAATCGTAGCGTTATACAAACAAAACGTTCGCCTTTGTTTTCCTGCACATTACATTTCAACATAATTTGATTTACACATCTAGTAATTTTGCTTTTAAAATAAATATTTTAAATAGTAAATTATACAAGTGCTGAAAATTGATCGAAGTCCTAGTGTAAATAACAACTCAAGCGGGCTATTAATTATTTTCAGTCGAGTTTATGGTGCTGTGTATACAATTATGAATTTCAATAAAAACAATATTTCAGTTGAAAAAGTCAGCAAGCAACCTTTAAATCACTAGAAAAAAGTGTCCGAATGCTTAGAGCTTTGCAGGTAGCTTCAAGTACTGACTGAGAGATCATGGGATGCCCGTAACTGACATCACTCGGTGGCATAATTATGCGTTGACAATGATGGATGATCAAGGCCACACCAGTAGCGTGAGTAACTGAAATTTATTTACTACCCAAGGCAGCTGATGACATGTAGCAGCCCCAGTCGGCAGCTTTCCCAGAAAGCGACTCAGGGTGATTAGTGAAGCGATGATTTGACGAAGTGTTAACGGCTGTAGGGAGCGATCAGAGAAACGACTAGCGTCAGCCAGTTCAGCAGTCTGGCGAAGGTGCGGTTAAAAATTTTTTTGACTACGTCAAAGCCTATTTATTAGTGGTGCTAGGTCATCAATAAATTGTGTGGGTGATGAAGCTTCAGTAAACTATTTATGAGTTTTCACACCAATCATTTAAATGCAATTTTATTCCTTTCTTAAGTTTCTCAGGAGAAGAGACTGAAATCGTTGATCCCGGCATGCAGGTCGCAGTAGCAACACGCTGAGTGGCGGCTCGACCGACGGTTCACTCCAGCGAATAAATCTTCGACTTACACACCCACCCAATCGCCGTACCTCTAAAACTTGCCTTAGTAACATTAAATGGATGGATGATGACCAGGTGTTTACTGATAACTGGTTAACCACGCAGCAGACACTCCGTCTACAGAATGCGTACAGAAAGCTCTATGCGGACGACACCGCCCTCTACGCAAAGAGTTTTAATGTCACAGTTCTTCGAACCAGGCTGCAACAAACGTGTAACAACAGCCAAGATTGGAGGACCAAATGGCGACTTGCCTTCAACGCGCCCAAGAGTCAAGCCATGATCATCTCCAGGCAGAAGGTTCAGTAGTTACGAAGACCGTTGACCATATTTAGGGAAGACATAAACTGAACGCAGACTACAACGTATCTCGGCGTCAAAATTAATAGGAGGATGACTTGGAAACTCGACGTCTCCACCGTTCAAGGCAAAGCTACAGGGAGTTTGAGAGTACTTTACCCTGTACTCCAAATGGAGACCTGATTTAGGGATCCATCTTTGTATTGCCCTCATAAGACCAATACTGGAGTACGAAGCAGTAGTTTTGGGTAATACTGCTGCTTCCAAACTATTGCAGAAAATACAAATTAGAGCCATTAGATACGTCCTCCATCTGCCTATGGAGATACAAGTAGACGACTCCCGTCAAATTGGTAATCTGCCTAAACTGCGTAAAACTTTCCAAAAGCTGGCTACCTAATTTTACACCAAAAATCGAGAATCGGCCAACCCATTGATAACTTGTGTGAGAGCCGAACATGCATACAACGATCAGTTCAGGTGGCCAAGGAACCTCCTTGTTCACCGGTGAAGAAACTTTCAAAACCGGAAAAGATAAATCATTATGATGACCCATCGATTCTGACAACCATACAACACAAACGGAAGGAGATGCGCATCTTTTGTAAAGACTTCTCCACACTCTGGGTCCACACTCTTCCCAGCAATTGATGTCAAGGCCGATCTTCATACCTCTAAACTTTGCCGCACCTATATGAAATTGATGGATGATGACCAAGTATTTACTGATATATGATTTATTTTAACTGAACTTGCATCTCACATTTCTTACTTCATGCTTGAAAGAAAATTCCTTGTAACTAACCCTCAACTTCCTTCATAGAGAACGCCCACTTCCCCATATGTCAACTGAACTGTAGTTGAGCTCAGGTCACGCTTTTCTCACCTCTTTCAGAAGTAGTTGAGTAGTATAACCACATTCCGCATGGTAACTATTTCACAAGGGGGCAGCCATTAATTATGTGAGCTCAAAATAGGGGGGGGGGACCGGAAATTTCTCACCATATCTCATTTAAAAGGGGGGGTGTCGATAAAAATCTCACGCCAACTTTTTGTTTCAGATTGTTATACTTCAAAGAGCAGCAGAAATAAAAAAAAGCTTCAAAATTACGAGGTTAGTCTCAAATTATGGGGAGGGCTGTCCCACCAAATTTCATCAGATCTCACCAAAGGGGAGGGGGTCCAAATTTGAGAAACACGTCACGTAATTAATGGACGCCCCCCAAGTGACCTCCAACTGAACACACGTCGCTGGTGGTGAGTTCCTTTGTGAGATTTCTGCCTCCGGACATTCGAGATCAGGAGAGCCCCTTAAAGAAGTCTCTTTTGCCAATTACGTGAATATTAGAGGTAAATCCCCTCTCAGGGGTCTCGTAAACCCAGACAAATACGTGCGCCAGCCGAATAATGTGTTTTCCCCCGCCTCTGAGTCGCACTGGGAAACTGACGCTGCTTAAATGTCGCAGTATTGCCACGAAGAAATACTAAACAATTTATGTGGCATAACAAGGCTCTTACAACTTGCCATTAAATATGGAGGATGAAAAAGTACGTAGCTGCCAAACAAAATTCAATTTAGCAGGGGGGGGGGGGGGGGGGTTAGAAACGGCAGACAAAATATGCACCAAAGTATGGGCACTGTGGCAAGCGTTTCTTCAGAGATACTATTATGCTTCATTAGGTAACTCATGACTTTAACATGTCACCCCCAAAATTGTTAGTGGTGAGACATATCACTTCATTCATTCAGAGATGGTATAGCCATAATCCGGCTGCAAGATTTCTACGTCCATCTGTTTTTGTTTGAAATACAATTATTATGCATAATTATTAATAGTAGCTTTTGGTTCTGCCGTGTTGCCTATCAAAATATGGTCGCAAGTATTTTTAGTTAAATTTTCAACAATATTAGGATTTTCCAGTTGTTAAAAATATATAAGAGCGAGAGTTAGCGTACCACACCCTCCATCAGAAGGTACGGTGCGCGCTAAATTTAACAGCTGGCAATCCCTATTAGCTGCATGCAACCAAAACTTTTTAACCCTCTCTCTGAAATGAATTATAATTTATTGAAAAAAACAAGTGAACAAAAATTTTTTAAAAAAATGTTTTTTTGAAAATTTAGTTGAAAGAACAGACAGCTATATTTAGATAGGCAACCGTACACTGCTATTAATAATTATACATAAAAATTACATTTCAATCAAAAAACAGATGGACTTAGAAATTATGTAAGCGGTTCTCGGACTAGTACTAGAGGTTGCCTATGAAACCACAATGTATACTTGGACCTAATTATTTCCATGACATACAGCCACAAAATTTAGCCACCCACCGACTGACAACTCAAACTCGACGGCACTTTGACTTGTCATTAGCTTCTGCCAGGGCCTGTCTCAGAGATTTACAGAGCTGTCAGCTCACCGCCAGCATATTGCGGCTTTGGTGTTGGCACGTTGCCTGCAGTGCTGCTAACACTACATTTAATTCTGGCCCGGTAAGCGCTGATGAATATTGACGCTCATGAAAGCTACGCCGTATTAAATGATTCTTATGCGGTCTGTAAACTGCTCGTTACACAGTGATTTAAACTGGGCACGGTGCCCGCAGTGTCCCAGTTCTGAGCCTTTCATTAATTAGTGTGGAATAATTTGCTGCTGAAAATCACCTGACAACCTCTGAAGAATTTGTAGCATTTCCACACCAACTGTGATAGCAGTGTGTTATAAACGAGAAAGACTCACTCTAGTCTCTGACAAGTGCAAACTGCAGCTCACTGAGATATTAATTAAAATATTCTTAACAACTTATAACCGCCAAAATTATAGCAATAGTTGTCAAGTCTAGTAACGATAATCACGGTTCAGAAAGAAATAACACTTTATTTATGTAGCACAGTTCCTTGAAATTAACATTTAAACACTCGTGTTGCATCAGGCACCTAATACACTTCATATTACAACGCTCATACAATGAAGCCCAACAGGCGCCATCAACGCTTTGTTCCCTCACAGTTGATGCGAGGCAGTCCAAAGATTCTAATCATTCTAGTTAGCGATAATAAACGTATCCTACCCAAAGACTACACAGAACAACGGCTTGTGAAACCCTTTAAAAATACGAATTAATTTACAAATATTAATACAATTATTCAAAACATTTATAATTAATCAAGGAAAAATAACGTAATAACTATAATAATTGTGACACGAACTATATCAGCGTTTGGGGATAATTTTTAGACACATTCAGGAAAAGACGAATTAAATTCTACAGCCATATTATCAGAATGAATAACAACAGACTAACCAAAAGAATTCTCAACTTGACAATTTCAGTGAAAATCAAAAACAATTGGCTAATTGAAATCGAAAAGGATCTCCAGGAAACTTGCACCCCCTTGCTATGAAAGAAAATAAGATTAAGAAATAAAAATTTATTATTAAATCAATTTTTGATTAGTAATTTAAGGTGCCTAGATTGTTGTCAAAATTTGTTCAACACCTTGTCAATAAACTGAGCATCCTTAGTTAATAAGTGTTATATATAACGTATTAAAAAACAGATGCACCCCCCTTAAAGTAATCCTGCCGTCCCCCATGTCAATAACCATCAATTTACCAACAGCCAGTATATTAGAAGAAGGAATACTTGGACATAAGAACGTAGAAAAGAGCTCAGTGAGAGGGTGAAGAGATTTTGGGAACAGAAGAAAAACACATCTGCCAAATAAGTTCATTCGCGTTTCTCAGTTGGACATAACGATGGAAAATTTATTATAATAATTATAATAATAATAAATGATTGGAGGGACGTGTAATTGTCACGCAGGTGGCCTTCACGTCATTAGTAACGCGCTCTAGAGGTCCAATCATGTTTGTACACGGTTATTCAATGATAAAATCTGTAAACTTATTTTTTAACAAAAATACTCTTGTTAAGAAATCTTCTCATAACAGAATTAAGTAACCATTATGAAGTATTACACAACTGTTCCGAATGAACTGTAAACTCGGATTCCTCCTTCTTAGATTATGTAGTTGTACTAATTTTTGCCCATGTGTAGTCCGAGACACAGTGTTGATCACAACTGTGAACATTTTCGCGGCGACAATGCTGAATAAAAACTTCTCGGATTTCAAACCGCGTCAAAATTGAATCTTCTGGTCACGTTTCGGAAGCTTGAACCGCTTCCATTGTCAAGCTTCGCTTAACGTGTTAAGGCTCTGCTTGAAACCCCATAAGTTTTTATTCAGTGTTAATCACGTTTAGTTCTAGACACGAGATGTGAAGGAATAGCACCATTGGTAGCTGGTACACTAAATACAAGATATAATATAGTGTTAGTTCTCAACTGGTAGGCTACTACCCGGCAGCTTCATCCTCATGGATCTCACGTTTCGCAGAAATAAGAAAACAAATCAAAATTTGGTGAACTGCTGCCAGTATATGGCACGATGAATTTAATTTTAATATTTTGAAATACCTTCACAAGTGCCATGTTACTTAAATAATCAAAGTTACGCAGTCAACAGAAATATTAACAGCATTCATAGAGTTGTAATAGCCCTCAAACCAAAAATTAAATGGAATTGTATTTTATGAAGCATTTGTAGTAAGCTAGAGTTTGGTTGAATATGATCTGGTATGTTTGTTCTGCAATTTACTGTAAATCAATGTATATAGACTTTGTTTTATGAAAAGTAATTATTTAGAGGCCATTTAATATGTTTAAGGACAGAATTGTACAAGAAAATTGCTTAAATGTTTGTAATTCCAAGTATTAATGCAAGTTACGATGTCTAAAGGACAATTTTCTACAATTTAAAATTATTTCAGTGAATAATTTTGTGTTTAAGTGTCTTTAATTTCCATTTCTGACCATTTTGTATTGATTGTAAATGATTATGTATTAATTCCGATTGTTTTTAATATGTTTCAATTGTTTAAGTATTGTTAATTTTCGAGAAATATCTGTCGGAAGCTTTTGAAGTGTTCTAGAAATTTCGATGTATCTTATATAAAGTAAACATCCGAGACAGAGAAAAAGTTTTCACCGACTCAATTTACGACGGCCAAGTACTGTATTGTCTGTCGAAGAAGTGTTGTATGCAATCTCTGGATTGTATGTATGCATGTAAACAGTATCGTTGACGTCGTGTTTATGAAAATAAAAGCAAGTTTAAACTGAACTGTATCGTGGACTAGTTATTATCATATTATTTATCATTGATATAGTTTTTAATCTTTGGCGCCTATCTGTTCAGTTTACGTACATATAATCATTTATTGCACCATCCATCTTTCACGTAGAATTGTGAAACATGTCCCAGTTTTTGACTTAGATACTAAGCTTGTCGCATAACAAATGGTAAGCTTGACGCACACTCCTGTCGTCTCAGTGGGAGTCACCCCTGACAAGGTAAACGTGAAGCGAATATTGTACCAGTAATTCCCTTTCAGTCAGTGTCCACTCCTAACCATTCTCTGAAACTCACAAAAACTTCAGAAAAGATCTCAAAACTAATTTAAATAAAACTCGACTAGTTGCAATTTCATTAATAGAAGTTCCTAATATTTCTAACACTCTTTTGTATAAGTGGCTCAGTTATCATAACACACACTTCATCTTCTAAAAAGGTCTACTTTCTGCTAATTAATTTTAGCAGATTTTAATAATCACTTTCTAAACAGCAGAATGCCTGTGCGATTCAAGGTTTAACTGAATATAACTTGTACCGACTAACAATTTGGTACAGTCGCATTCCTAACAACCTCTCTGACGAGCGTGGTACATGAGCGGTTAACGTTCTTGACTTGCATTAGGGAGGACGCGGGTTCGAATCCCAGTCCGGGAATCCAGATTTGGGTTTCCCATGGTTTCCGCAAGTCACTCCAGGTGAATGCCGGGATGCTTCCTTCAAAAAGGCCATGGCCGAATTCCTTCCCGTTCCTTGTACCCAGTCCTTACCCTCATCTAATTATCTCGAAGTCGAATAGGCTTAGACACATAAAAAAAAAAACTCTCTGGGTTTCACTTAAACACGGCAATGGCCTCGTTCTTTGCCTTTGAGGAACTAACCTAACTTAATGTTGAAAGCGTTCATTTGCGAAAACATGGCGAAAGACTACGTTACTTCCCACTAACTCCTCAACATTAAACACTCCGATAATTCAGCTAACAGCCGCGCACACCTTCTCCTGCGATGTTGAACAGCCCCACGCACGCAATCTCCTCCACTGATAAATGATGAAAGGTGTCAACACTTTTGCTCCTGTGTTTATATTTTTTATCTAAATTTCTTCTTCTGATGCAACTACGAGACGTTAACAGGGCTAACGGAGGCTGTTCTTGAACCGAAAACATATGAGGCAACTTTTTCCCCTCGCTTTGATTTTAATGTTGTGCCGTGCGCTCAAACCACTAAACATGCTCCGAAAATCCTCGACTGGGTCTTTATTTCTCTTTATGAAGCCCTATAACCGTCACAGCCTTCTCCAATTTTAAATTAAATAAGCATCATCGATTTAGTTAAAAAATAAGTTTAGGGAACATACTCCAAAATACCAAAAATCCCGGTGGTGACATCTAAAGAGAAAATAGTACACAGTCGTTCGTTTCTTGTAGAATATGGTAAAATCTCCCGAATTTAGTCATCGAAATAACTAAATCCCTTTCATCATTTACAACAACTGGTACCAGTTTCCTGACAACATTAGATGCCAAATAACAATAATAATAGAGGACAAAATAAACAATAAATATAAATGTCACTAGTTGGTTAACAAATATCCTGCATGGCAAAAATTGAAAGGATTTGTTATAAAATTCACGTAAATAACCTATGTATAATCGATCAGGTAGTTCAAAGGAACATAGCGTCCCATATTACACCACCATATTCAAGCAATGGTCTGGCCAATGTTTTGTAACCCAATTCCCTTACTTTTCTGGTACAGCCCTCTCCAACAAGTGCAGAATTTTCCTACTACCTGTCCCATCTATCCTGCCCAGTTATGCTTGATATAAAATGTTAAGCCATTTCAAGTCTTCCACAAGCAATTCTTTACCCACCTCATAATCATAATCAACTTTTAGTTTTTTGTCAGTGTACCTAATAAGCTGACTCTTCTTTGCATTTATCTTCGTCCCATGTTGAGCTACCCATCTATAGGCCTATATCTTGTCCAGATCAGCCTGCAGCTGTTCACAGTCGTCTACCGTTTTGATCCTATTATATAGCATTAGTTAATCTGCAAACAACCTAACTTCTTACAGTAAACCATCAATACATTAAAATAACGAATAGCAGTCGTCCCAAAACATTACCCTGTGGCACTCCCATTTTCACTTCCACTTCTTTTGATTCTGCATTTCCTCCCCTAGCTTTCTGTTTTCTACCTTTTAAGATTTTTTCTACCCAGTAAATTATTATTTCATCCTCTCCAAAAGTTTTTACCTTATTTTCCACCATTATATCGCTCACTCTCTCAAAAGCCTTTAAAAGATCTTGTGTTTTCTCTCGACACCAGACATATTTTTTTTTTTGTAATTACGGTTTATTTTCAGGAGTATTCTGTGTTCTGTAACACAGCATCATTAGTAACTTTGATTACATTTATTGCCTTATACCTATGTTTTTCTGAGTGAAATATAATCTCACAAGCAACTGAACTTAATTTCAAATGTTTGTTCTTATAGTTGAGATGTTAACAATCGATTCAAAAGAAATCAATTAGTTTTACTAAGCATTGCAACACACAACCTCTTACTTTACTTCTTCGTAAGGCCTACTAATAATGGTTATTGCTGACATCGGATCGACATGAGAATTCAAACATCTCCACTATTATTATTTTTTTAAAGTATAACTAACTGAAAACATTAACTTAATGAAGAAACTGAAATTTATCTGTGCATAAAGTATAACCCACAGATGATATCTTAGAAAAAATGTATATCATTACAACCAACATTAATCACAGCAACATACCTACCCCGTAAATTCAAACTCCTTCTGTCACCGACTTAATTTTCAGTAACTGTGTACAGCGATTAATGTGTTTCATCTTTTTCCAGAAACATAATTGACAAATTCATTGTTTTCAGTAATCTCTATTTTCAGAGCCTTTTACAAGGAACGTTTATTCCATTTATAAAGTGCTTTTAACTAACTTCTGTTTGTTAATAACAATAAGACATGACATGCGAGGTATCAGCTCCAAATATAATAGATGCTGTACTAATAGTGGAACCGAAGATAGATTAAGGAAAACGGAATACGCCTTGCCCAGCAAAATTTATCATGGCTTGTGACATTTACTCTACCGTCTTCTGCTAGCTGATTCCTTGTTGTTAATTTATTACATCATTTGGTTACTTGTCTGTGGCATACCGGCATATGGAGACATCATTTTCTAACTGCGAATTGATTTCTGGAAAACCATTCTACGAAAGAATCTGAAAGTTGTATCGTAAAGTATACTTACCCAACATTAATGAAGGATAAATTTATTTTGCCTTTAAAAAAATAACATCAAAAAATAAAACAAAATGTGCAAGTCATCTTTGAATTCGTGCAACATCAGTCTAGTAAACGTCAAACAGCAAATAAACAAAAAAGCTTTTAAGGTTTAACTTAAATAACTTTAAAGAGCAAGCACAACAGGTATGAATGTATTTCCAATGAGTACTCAGAATAACTCATTCCACACTTCCCAGTCTTTCCAAATGTTAAACATGTATTCCTTTCTCATTAAATTTTATTTTACGAACTCCGTGATGAAAATTCTTTCTAACAATAAAATGAACATTCATTTGTAGTCTGGGTCTAATATTACGTTGTTTCTGTAATGTTCCTTTCAAAAATCTACAAGTATCTGCACAATTCCAAGTCACAGCACAGCCTTAATGCTGTGGCTTTCTACATTAGATTGTGATTGAGGCATCAGTTATGTCTCTATAAAACACACGAAAATTTATAATTGTACAGCATTTTTAAGAATATTATACACCTTAAAAAGAAGTCTGTAAGAAGTTTTTGATTTTTCTAATCACACAGTAATGAGATCAAGGAAGTAACGAAATAAAACAAGATTCATGTTTCGAAATCAGTTTCTTCCCAAGAAATTACAGAAACACTTTTCAAGAAGTTAGTTAAAAATGTTTGATTTTAATTATTTTTATTTATATACGCTGAACTTGCGGTGAAAATAATCCCTTCCATCGCTTTACCCTAGTTCTGTACAGACATGAAGTAGTTGGCTATTGCACTTTAGTAGTTGTTTTACTGTCACTAACTCAGCAGCATATTTTGTTCAAACTATCATCTTCAAGGTCTTAAAATATGTTTTAGTTATTAATTTTGTTATCAGTAGTTTTTATTAGGTTTTTCATTACAGTATTGTGCTCCCATTTACGATTTTTTTTTTTTTTTTGTTGTTGAGATTTTGTATATTTTTTCAATTAGATTTATCCTATGAAAGTATTATCAGTAATTATACATATATACAAAGCATGAATTATCTAAAAGATTATAGAAACTTTTTTCTTTGAATTAGTAAATAAGAAATGTATGAAAAATTAGTATAATTTATCACATTTTAGAATATAAATGTTAACATTTGTCATGAAAGTCATTGCATTCAAAATAAACCTCTACAGTATATTTATTAATGTACTATGTATTTTGGCTAAAAGTCTTTCTTTATATGTAATAACACTTGTCCGACTATACATCTAAAACATTTTTGCTACTGTACACACATGCAAGAAAAGGGATATGCATTATTTAAGAAATTTTAAAAATTTGACCGCCAAAACACAATTAAATTTAGAAAATTACGTACATCTTCAATACTTATTAATTGTTTTGAATTTGAATTGCCGTAATACTTCAGTACAAGAATGGTGTTTCAGAACCGCATTTGATGAATAATTTACCAAAAAACGTTGAAAGAATTTAAAGTTAAAATTTGGAGAGGGTAAATGTAGGTGGGTGCAGGAAAGGCGTACATGGGTGTATATGGAAATTGCCACTTAAGCGTGCGCTCCATTTCAATTTAATTAAATGTTAAATATTATTACACAAGGTACACGAAGCTTCGAGCATTCCTTAAATAATTCTTTTAACAAATTTAATAGATATGTAAATTCTTATTAAGAACTAGCACACATATATGTTTAATTAAATCAAGCATTTACAAAGAAATTTATTTATACTGAAATTTACTCGAAATAGGTACAGGTTATTTTGTTCAAAAAGTCACCACTAATTCCTACACTGTTGTTTCAACTAGTGTATGAATCTCCTCATTGCCATTCATATGAACTAACCGTAATTTGCTACCACGTTTATTGGAAATTGGACAGAATTATCAAAGCCTATATCTGAAATGAAAGAGCATTCTGGTTTTTAAAAAGGAAATTTTATGTATTTTTAAATCATATGATCATATTTTTAGAAACAAAAACGTTCCGCTTTTCTTTTGTAGAAAATATATCAAAGAGGATAAAGCAATCGTCATTTGAAATTAAAACTCAAAGAAAAATAATTATACAGACGCCACAAATACAATTATTCTCTTTAATAAAAAAAAAATAAATAAATAAAATAAAAAAATAAAAAAAAAAAACCTGTTGAAAATCACGCAGCTGATGGGAAAAAAATGCTATGGCAAAAGATTTGACATTACTAAGCATTTGTTCCTCCGAATGCCGAAATGCCGTGCTTGTAAGACACGTAACGATAAAATATATTTCAGCGGTGGTCCTTAGTGGGGCGTGCCTTTCCAGACATTTAATGGGCCGGCTACGTAGCGAAATTACAGAGTACGCATCGCTTGACATGAAATCAATAATCCGCGCATTATTAATTCAGGCGAAATAAATGGGTTGAAATAAAAGCGCTGTAATTTTAGTCAACACTGTAACTTCTGTTCTCTTCGATAAAATGTAAATAGCTTTATATCAGCGTCCCATTTAAGCCGCATTATAAACCGGCATTATAATAATGATTAATATCTGTTTGTACAACAGAGCTATTGATAGTAATCTTCTGCAGTTAATGAAATAAATAACTCATTGTGTGCAAATAACTGGTGCTTATATACGGCTTTACATATCTGATTCAGTAATAAATCACAGTTGTCGGGTGTAGATGATATAAACAGTAATACGTCCATAAACAAATTCCCCGCTATAGTACTTGTTTCCTAAACAATATTTGGATTAAGCATCAACTACGGAACGAGCTAAAAGATCACTTACAGTGCAAATAAAACATTTCAACAGCACTTTGGTAGAGTACTAACACTTTCCCATTGCAATCAACCTGTTAAAGCCAGAGCCAGCAAAAGCAGAAGAGCTCTTGAAGCGACCAAGCTAATGGCGGAACGTAGTCCCTCTCTGCAATGGGAGAAAGTAATTCACACTAAACTGACAGTCCGATAAGACCACTGACCCGCGTGTAGTGCATACATCAACTAGAATAATTCTCCTTAATTCCCAGTTTATCTAGGAACTGAATTGGATAGTTTAGTCCTAGCAGTGTATGCTAATTCAGTGCCTACGGACATTTCGTACGAACGCAATAGTACGGTACTAAATGTATTTGCATGAATCAGAGCTCCCGTTTCTGTCCGTACACCTACATAAATGAACATAATCCACGTGCCGCTCGATACTGATCACAGATGGAAGGTAATTTCGAACTTTACAGACGGAAATCATTTTGAGCTAGCAGCGCGACAAATGAATAGCCAAATGCGCAATGTATTCTCGTTGTTTACAAACACTGTACAGAATGATTTTCTTTATATAAAATAGCCGCAGCTTTGACATTATCTTCTGTCTCAGACTTTTATTATTGAATTAATAGAAACATTGTGAATTTAAACTCTACGTAACATAATAGTTGCATCCAAACAACCAGTGTCAGTTAAGAATTGTGTGACGATTTCTACCACGGCGTTACTACGTAAACAACCCTTGCTAATGTGGTAGTAATGACCTGGTAACAGGATTTCTTTTGGCTGCCCATTTAGTCGGATTTAGTCAAGAAGACTATTTTGTCCTGTTTCCCACCAATCGACTCGTGTCTTCTCCTGATCCGACGTCTTGGCAGCGCTCTCGCTCGATGACGAGAAAACAACAAAATATAACAATAATTACTAACAATTACATTCTGACTTTCCATGTCTACACTCTTCTTCACTTCTCGCACATGTGCGAAGCGTTCAATTGGCTTCTTTGTTCCACACGTGACCGTAAAACTCTTCAGAAAAAGAAGCCAACCTATCTTTTTTCGTATTCTTAAAAATGTCACTATTGTTCCTACTTCACTATTTTTCGCACTTCACTCGTTCTCGAGTCCAGCAATTTCCATCAGGATAACAAGAGTTTCTCAGATTCCCCTAAAGCAGTGATGTCAAAGATACGGCCCGCGCGCCGAATCCGGGGCCCCCGGGCCCTATCAACACGGCCCGCGATCGCAGTGTGACACAGAAAGAAGAATCATGTTTTTTTAGAGCTTTTAGACTTCACTCGATTCCTCTACGAAAGTTTTAAAATGCGCACAGTACATTTATAAGTAATTTCAAGGGCAGCGCATGCCTAGACAAGCGAGAGAGATAGACAGTAACGCCACAACAAGCGGAATCTTCCACGCGCTTCGAGTCTAGACTAGAACCTTCCTTATCGATATAAAAGGAGTACGTCGGCGCGACGTGAGTCAGTTGAGTCTATTGTGAAGGTATTGTGCATTTGTTTGTGTTGTGCGCGTGCGATATCCATAATTGTTGTGTCGAGTTCCATAATTGTTACGATTTTAGCATAATGTTGATAGTGAGTGCAGAGTTTTTCAGTCTAAAAGGGAAATTGCATATTTTTTCATAGAATGGAAAGGTAAACCACTGTGTTTGATTTGCAATCAAAAAGTTGCTGTTTGTAAGGAGTTTAACTTGAAGAAACACTATGATACTAATCATAAATCAAAATTCGATTGTTACACTGAAAAAATAAGATTGAATACATTGTCATCTTTAAAATCTAAACTTCAAGGTCAACAATCGAAGCTAATACTGAGAGCGAAGATGACCTGAAATCAAGTTTTATTATTGCATTACAAATCGCGAAGAGATTTAATTAAAGACTGTATGTTGAAAGTTGCCGATGTTTCATTTCCATCTGAAAAGTCAATAATTCAAAATATTTCGCTGTCAAGAAACACTGTTGCTTCAAGAATAAATGATTTATCTCAAAATTTGGTTCTTCATTTGAAGGAGGAAATTAAGGAATTTACAAACGTTTCACTGGCTGTTGACGAGGGCACTGATACTGTTGATACAGCTCAACTTGCTGTTTTTATACGAGATATTAACAGTAACTTTGAAATAACTGAAGAACTATTAAAGTGCGTCCCATTGACAGGTACTACAACAGCAAATGATATTTATTCTGCAATTGAGAATTTGATAGCAGAATATGAACTCGACTGGAATATACTTAGCAGCACAACAACGGATGGCGCTCCTGCCATGGCCGGCAAACATTCGGGCGTTGTAACCAAATTAAAACAGAAAAACATCAGGGAATTTTGTGGGATTTCACTGTATAATTCATCAGGAATCATTGGCATCCAAACATTAAAAAAAAAAATGGACCATGTCATGCAACCTTTAATTAAAATAGTAAATTTTATAAGGAGCAGAGGACTAAATCACCGACAGTTCAGGCAGTTTTTACAAGATTTGGACGAAAAGTTTTCTGATGTCCCGTATTTCATCGAAGTTCGTTGGCTCAGTCGAGGAGTAGTTTTAGAAATATTTTTTGCATTACGTGACCTTATTCAAGCTTTCATGTTAGAAAAAGGCAACCCAATTGATTATGACAATGACTGGTGGGTTGATTGTGCCTTTTTGGTACATATGAATAAACACTTGACTGATCTGAATGTAAAGTTACAGGGTAAAAATCTGATTGTCACTCAAATGTATTCATGTATTCAAGCATTTGAAACAAAGTTGAGGCTGTGGGAAAATCAGGTAAAAAAATCAAACTTTGGATCATTTCCCTCATTTAAAA
This sequence comes from Vandiemenella viatica, assembly GCA_031002005.1. Lineage (NCBI taxonomy): Eukaryota > Metazoa > Arthropoda > Insecta > Orthoptera > Morabidae > Vandiemenella > Vandiemenella viatica. The sequence continues at coordinate 230,349,536 of JARYHS010013630.1, forward strand.
TCATTTGGCACAGTGAACCAAAAAAAATTGGATCAATATTCTCAACTTCTGCAAAATCTGATCACGGAATTCAACAATCGTTTTGAAGACTTCCACAAAATGAATGCAATGGAATTCCCAGTTTTCAACATTCCATTCAATTTTGAAGCTTCACAGGCATCAGTTCATTTGCAAATGGAGTTGAAAGTATTTTGAAAGAAAAATTTAAAGAGGTTAACGCTCTTACATTTTATACACAATATTTCAAGAGTTTGGATAACTACCCGCAATTAAAAAAGCATGCAGCAAGCATTCTGAGCATGTTTGGTAGCACCTATTTATGTGAGCAGATGTTTTCTGTCATGAAAATAAATAAGAACAAACATCGCACAAGACTTACGAATGAACATCTCCAATCAATTCTTAAAATAATTACAACAAATATGATACCCTCTTTTATAACTTTGATATGATTTTCAACAACCGTATATTAAATACTATACAATTAAATAAATAAAATGTTATAATAATTCAGTACATTTTTTTATTTGAATCTGGCCCGCCTACACATTCTAAATTTAATATACGGCCCTCTGCAAGATTGAGTTTGACACCTATACCCTAAATTGCTTTTTGAGACACGACATTCTGACTTGCTACTTAACGAATTAGAAGTATCTGCGATCCTATTTGAATTTTTCATTCAGGCTCATAATCCTCGGGGGCGTCCATTAGTTATGTCAGGTGAAATAGGGAAGGGGGGGCGGGGGTTCCGGCGAAATCTCACCAAGGGGGAGGGAGGGGAGCTAAATGGAAATCTCACGTGAGGTTTTTGAAATTCTTGAAGGACAGGAGAGCTAAAAAAAGGCGACTCGGATACCGACTTTGGGGGTGGGGGGGGGGAGGGTATTACCGCCCCCGGATGCAGGCGAGCTAAAAAAATAATTCTAAAAAAATTACGAGGCCGATCAGCGGAGGGGGGGGGGAAGGTCCCGTCCAAAACTCACGTCATCTTAGGGGGGGAGGGTCCGATCAGATCTCACCAGAAGGAGGGGTCAGGAATACCGGGGAAAAAAACCTCACGTAATTAATGGACGCTCCCCTTCGAGGGTTTGAGAGCTTAATTGTTCGAACATTTGTGTTGCGCTTGTTCGTGGCCATTGTTCACACTACATGTTCTCACACAACTTAATATTCAAATAATAATTTTTATAAATTGCATTTATTAATTTACCATCGGTGGACTGGTACACCATATTTATCAGTACGGATTGTAGAAGAGATTGTTGGGATATGTCTGGTTCGAAACTTCAGCAGATGTTTAGTTCTCAGCTTCTTGCTAAAGTCTACTGATCATTTATATAGACAGTTTGAAGTAGAAGTTCGCAGCTGCAAAGTCAAAAGTAATTATATTTTTCTACTTATATTTGTACTTTTTATGACACTTCAAATTAGGTTCCCATGTTCCAGCACTATTGCTCTTATAAAAAGTGACACATTTTTATTTAGATGGACAATAACTTGTTATTTACGAGCAGTATGACGTAATATTCAAACAATGGTAGTTTATACTTTGCTGTTGTTCATTCTAGAAATATTGAAATTCTGATTGTTAAAATGAATGTCAGACGCTGAAGTACAAAAATTCTCAAGACAACAGCACAGGTATTTTAGAAATGAAATGGAATCAGACTAATATTTTGACGCTGATGATGTAGCAAATTCCGTTTTTATGGCAATTTGACAGAACTTTGAAATTCAAATGAAGAGATTTCCTCAGAGATTTTGAAATCTCCAGGAAAGCAGTTAATTGTTAGATATTCAAATTCAAACTGACGCGTATATAAAACTTACGAAACTTGAGATTTTCTACCAGATTTTCGTAAAAAAAAAGAACCAGTCAAAAAATGTGAAAATTATTGAACAAAAAGTTTGATGTCATGTGCTTCAAAAATTCTGAATAGAATAAACAGAGCAAAACAGAAGAAAGAAAATGGAAAGAGACTTTACACGAAGATTGATTTGGGTTTAGATCAGTTAGAGAAACAACTAATGTTAGAGCGACAGATAACGAAAAGCAAGGACACCTTTATGGCGGATGCTTTGATCGCAACAGAACGTTTGAAACTTCAAAGAAATTGTATAAAAACTACATCATAACAGTGATTATAAAAAAATGGAAGTAGAGTGAAATGTAAACATTATTTAAGGCCCATTTAGACGATCCGTTCCCGATCACCTTGTCCCGTTCCCGATTTCACTTTCCTCCCGTCGACAGTGTTGCATTTAGACGACCCGTCGGCCGGCCCGATATGGTACTACCGTACTATAGCGGCCTACCACCACGCGTATATCCGTCTTGCTCTGCACGTTCCATTCAGTTAGTTACAAATTTTATTTACGTTCTAATATTTAAATTTAATATGTATCGCTCCATATTTATCAAAATCACAAATTCTTGGTGTAACCCTGACGTTTTGATATTATGCGAAAAGCCAAGGAAAAAGAAGAAAAGACGTGTGCCAAGCAATTATATTTACAAAGGCTGTAACGTCTACCTTGGGGACGTTTATATTTGGGTCGCACTGTTTTATCATTAACAAAATTATCAATTTGGAATATCAAAAGTCATACTTAATCTTCAGCTTATCACATGAAATATTATTGTAATGAATAGGAAAACTGAAAATTGGGTGTACAATTTATTATTGTGAAATTAGACAAACATGAATTTTGTTTTTATTCTGAGGTTAAAATTACATATCATTGAATATCAAACAGCTAGAGCAAAATCTCAGGGTCATTACTGGGTGGAACGATTGCATGAGTTTCCGTCCGGGTCGTAGCTTTTACCATTGTTCACAGCCCAGGTCAGCGACCAGGCAAGACCAGCGCCATATGGGGTCTTCCAGCTTTCTCGACCGGCCCAGCGTGATGGCAGCGTCCCCAGCTGCCGACTCGTACTCAGCGAAGGTCACTTCGGCCGTACTATCCTCATTCCCCAATGTTCTAAAGAGGTGATATCAAATCCTGACATACCGGTATTATTGATTAGCCCTCAAGACAGAAGAGATCAAGTTTACAAGACACAAGATCAGAAGCCAACAATCAAGACAGAAGATATTTGAAGATGCCAATAATAAAACCCTAAAGATTAGTCCTCCCCTTAAATTACACCACACTAAACACTCAAAAGTATAATCCCCATCTGCTCAGCTTATGACTAGTTTGGTATTATCATGTGGAATATCAATCCACATGTCAATGAAATAGCTTCTATAATCTACTGTAGTACCTGCTAGAGTATATAAGATGGTTATGATTTTATCTTCTTCTCTATATCTGGGAGTTCATGGCAATGCACCCACCAAGTCAAAATAGAATGGTTTCTTTCAGTCTTACAGATCAATTATCATATATATTATTTCTATAAGTGTTTTTTTTGTCACAAGCCATTATCTCCCTTAATACTTAACCAAAATCAATGAATGAGGTGTCATATTAAAGCTTATGGTCGCCACTTTGGTCACATCATATTTTAAGAATGAAATTTTTCGGAATTCGACACTTAAAGGGCAAAAGTATTAATATTTCTACAAAACGTTTTTGTGTCACGAGCCATTTGTCTCCCTTCCTACCTAACCTATATAGATAAATGAGGTATCATATTAAAGATTAATGTCTCCACCATGGTAACATCATATTTTAAGATAGGAATTTTTTGTAATTCCACCCTTAAAGGACAAAAATGTCAGTATTTCTAAAATGCTATTTTTGGGTTACAAATCATTTATCTCCCTTGATACTTATCTGAAATCATTTAAAGAAGTGTTATTTTAAAGATTATATCTCCCCTTTGGTGGCATTATATATTAAGACAGGAATTTTTCGGAATTTTACCCTTAAAGGGCAAAAGTATTAAAATTTCTGCAACGCATTTTTGTGGCATTTATCTCCCTTCGTATCTAACCGATATAGATAAATGAGGTATCTCATTAAAGATTAAGGACTCCGCCGTGGTAACATTATATTTTAAGAAAGAAATTTTTCGTAATTTGACCCTTAAAGGGCAAAAATATCAATATTTCTGAAATGCGTTTTTGTGTCTCGAGCCATTTTTCTCCTTGGATATCTATCTGAAATCGATAAATGAAGTAAGACTGTGAAGAGTAAAGTCTCTGCTTTGATGAAATCATATAATAAGAAATAAATTTTTTGTAATTCAACCCTTAAAGGGAAAAAGTATCAATTGTTCTTCAATCCTTTTTTTTTTTTTTTTTTTTTTTTTTTTTGTCACGAGTCATTTATCTCCATTAATATATAACCGAAATAAATAAATGAGGTATCATTCTAAAGATTAAGGTCTTCGTTGTGGTCACATTTCTATTTTAAGAAAGGAATTTTCTGAATTGCATCTTTAAAGGTCAAAAATATCTGTATTTCTAAATTGCGTTTTTTGTGTCTCCAATCATTTTTTTCCCTTGATAATTAAACAAAATTGATAAACAAGGTATCATTTACATAACTGAGGCCTTCGTAAGGTCTTCGGTTCTGTTACACCATATTTTAATAAAGGAATTTTTTTAAATTTGACCCTTAAAAAGAAAAAGTATTAATATTTCTACAATGCATTTTTCTGTCACTAGCCAATTATCTCCCTTTATACCCAACTGAAATTGATAAATGAGGTATCATTTTAAAGACCAAGGTGTCCACTTTGGTCACACCATATTTTGTAAAAGGAATTTTTTGAATTAAACACTTAAAGGGCAAAAGTATTGATATTATTCCGACAACATTATTTTTTTAAAAAAAATTATGAGTCATTTATCTTCTTTGATACCTAATCAATAAATGACATATCGTTTTAAGGATTAAGGTCTCCAATTAGGTAAAATCATAAATTAAAGAAGAATTTTTCGAAATTTGATGCTTGAAGTAGTTGTGCTTATGCGACTGTTAAGAGCAAGTCCATAGATTTCAGGAGCAGATTTCACTGTTTTTTATAGAATAAAGAAGCTTCTCGCTTATCTTTTTCTGTTACGGAAACATTTTTGTTTTGCTTTACAATTTCCAAGTAAACATTTTACTCGCACAGCAACACATATCACAGAGATGTTGATATGCTGTCTGCATTTTGTTCAGGTTGGTTGTATTCTGTGAAGATCAGTGACAGTTTGTCGTACATACACTGTGTTTTAAATTTTTCTGTTTTGTAATATGTTGCAAGTATTTTACATCTATTACACTAAACAAAATAAATATTTGCTACAAAAGTGCGGTTCTAGTTTGATTATATTCATCCTATTTTATTCGTGAAATTTACCGCACAAGTTGTCTAGTTTAGAATAAAAAAATAGAAAATCAGCATACCAAGCAAAGGGATGAATAATTTACCAAAAATGCTTAAGGAATTTAAAATTAAAATTTGCAAATTGGAAAAGGAAGAAGGAATTTAACACTGCAATTATAAAAGAATACATATATAAAGGGGTAATTAGATGACTAGGGGAATTGCCAACAGAGCATTAACTGCATCAAAATTAAAATTAATAATAATAACAACATTCAGTAATTACTACATAAGAATTATCCCTGCAATATTACAATATCGACTAATTACACGGCTTCAATGATGCATTAGACAGGATTCTTACCAGTTAGCTGTCTATCATTCAAACAGAATAATCTCAGGTAGCATCATATCCAGATCTAGCCTTCTGAAGATCTGCACCAGAGTGTCTCGTCGTCCGTTCTTCTCCTCCGAGCAAGACTCTGTACTTGTCGTAATGCGATGTCGGGTCGGGCTCTTCGAATCACCGCAATCCGCGCCAAAGGACCAGCGCCACATTGGCCCCAGAACAGACAAGAAAAAACACCAACACGGCAATAAATTGAGGCGGCTTCTCTATTGGCTGGATCGTCTTCCCCTACTCTCATAAAGCACTCATTTACTAGGAAACGTCACTAAGGTTTATTTTTGCTAGTCTGCGCCAGTTTTCGGCGGGAACTTTCCGAAACGTGCGAAAATAGAAAGCGGGTCTCAGTTATTTATGGGGGTTATAAATCCGCTTAATGTCCAAGTTGAGTGGGACGTTGTCAGCACCCCCCAAGGTGCGTGTAAATCCCGACGCTTTAGTTCCGTCACGTTTCTGTTCGTTGACACGACGCATCGGCAATATTCACACATACCGTGGGATCACTTAGTGCCTAATGGCACTGTACCTTTTAATTCATTACAAAGGCATATGTTCAGTCACTTTAGACGCTTAGATGTGTTGGATGGTGAAGATGTCCGGAATTCTTAGCGGATGACACCTAAAAGTATCGTATTTTATTTTTGGATGTTATACTTTTTCCTACGAATAAAGTATGCGAAAATACTTTATTTCGAATAAAGTATACAACACATGTAGTTTCACAACCTCTTGCAAAAAAAAGTACCTATCGGCCAGCGTTTTTTTTTTTTTTTTTTTTTTTTTTTTTTTGCTCGCTCGCATCCTTTGATCTGTGTAATTATCGCGTTAATGGCGGACCATTCATACTGTTGTTCTCCAGTCGACTCGTGTCCGCTGGCCGTTATTTCTGAACGGAACCGTAAAGTATGCAAAACAATTTATTTTTGGTAAACTATACAATTCAATTAATTTCCAAACGACATGTTAGTGCTTATGATGAAACGAAATAAATGCAAGATGGTGGGAAAGGAGAAACAGAGCGTCCATAAATTTAAAAATGAGTTTCTTATTTTGTTATACTAGATGTAGAATGTGGCTCCATCTGTAACACTGAAATGAAACCAACAATTAATAGCCAGTCCAGTAAGCCTGAAAATATATGTATTTAAGGTAATAAATAACTATTTTTTCCCCTTTATATACTCTCTTTGTTTACATATAGAGTATACTGTATGTGGGTAAATTTCAAATGAATAACATCGTCGCTGTTTCAGACTCTGTTACGTATTCTCTTTTCACTTGTACGGTGTAGGAACGTTCGCCGCAGTAAACTTCTATTCTGATCAGCGAGAATCTTCATCCAAAGAGTATTAGTAAATGGAAAAGTATGAAATGATCAAAATACATGAATCTTTATTTATTGGTGATCGCCCAGGGTTCGAAATATGACCTAATTCGTTATTTAGTTTCTTTCGTAAAAGAGTAATAATCATCAGGGCCGGATTTAAACTTTTTTTTTTTAGTGTAGGCTGTTTATTTTGTGTCGCCCTTTCCTCCTTCATACTTATACACTAATTTGTATTACCTTCATTAGGTAGCAAGCGATTATTTGTATATGTGAATGGATATAGATTAAGAGTGACTTCATTACTTGAAAGTATTCAGATTTGGTCATGAATTAGAAAAATGAATGTTTATTATGAAACAAGAATACAAACAAGAAAATAAAAAATGTAATAAATAATTATAGTTTTCTACGGGTTTTTTGATTGGCGAAGTCATCTCTAAGATCTTCATAGTTTATGGTGTTCATTATCTCTGCTTCTATATATAGAAGAGCCAGAGAGAGATTATGAAGGCTCTGGTAATTCTTCACTCATTTTAAGCAGGAAAAGCTCCTTTCTCCAGAACAATTAGTGCCTGGAGTGCAAAGTGGAATGCGGAGAGCTATATCCAAGTTCGGGTAAATGTTACACAGAGATTGCTTCCTCAAAAATCTGGGGAGACCAAGTAACGAATTTTATGAGTTTTCTCTGCAATCTTATTAGATGAAACGTGACTGTGAAAATGTATACATTCCTGAACCAAATCGTCCTCTAAATAATTAGAATAATGTTGCAGGAGAGACAGAGCTTTTCTTGTGATATCTTGTGTTTAAAATTCACCCATTCTAGTCAAAAACGAAAATTTTTCTTGGAAGTTGAGATATACATTACGCCTTCTCTCTAGTTCAGCTCTCAGTTCATCTACAATGATCAAAAAGAATTAAATTAATAATTTCGCTAATTGTTCACTGTCACCACTTACCTAAATTAAAATTGATAGTAAACGTATTTTTCTTTTCTATTAATTGTTCCGAGTTTGTCACTTCACTACTAGATGTCACTACTTAAATGAAAATTTATAGTAGACGTTTTTCTATTATGTTTATAATCACACACAAATTTGACGGCTTACTAAAGCGGGCACCCTAGGAAATTTGCCGCCCCTAAAACGCTGCCGCCCCTAGGCTGGAGCCTATACAGCCTAATGAGAAATCCAGCATGATAATCATTATTTGAATCTGTTGTCTTGCGTTTGCTGGAAGCATAGATATATTATATACTGTATACATTGACGTCGTTGGCTGCGAGCCTGTACCAATACGTCATTAGCTTGGTTTGTTTGCCTTAATTTCCTGCAATACATATAAAATTAATATGATATACTCCACGCGTGACTGTATCCTACATTTTACTAACCATAGCAAATGATGAATTGTATTTATGAATGTTTTCAAAATAATTTTTGACTTTCTATTTACCGATGTTTCATTTGAATTTAGTCCATCATACAATGATTTAAAATTTTACTTAAGGCCGGTAATACTGCTTTAGGTTTATGACAACATGAAGTGAATGCAGTGACTTCTGATTCCAAATGCAAAACCTGATGGTAAATGCGAAACTACAAAAATTTCTTGGAAAGACATTTAGTGCGCATTTAAATGTATCCATCATAATAATTTCATCATTTTGTGTGTTATTTTCACTATTTAAATCTGGTCTATTATCATTTTGAATTTCACGCAAATAGGTATTCCTTCCGTCTCTCTCTCTCCGATCTGTCAATGTTCAGGCATAATAGAAGTAGATGCAAATATCTGAATGAAAAAAAAAAAAAAAAAATCCGTAATGAAATTTCTAAAATTTAAAACCAAAAGACCGTTAACCAGAGTTTAACCTTTTAAATAATAACAAGACCTTATAGTATCTGAAATGTTCCTTTTATAAGTTCAAAGATTAATCTCTATGCGACTCTTTTGTTTCACCAAAGACCACAGTGTATCTCAATGCTTGGAATACATGTCACATAGTTAGCTCCGATCAGATTTCACGCACACACACATTCACGAGTTTATTTTTATATTAATAATGTATTTGTACACATGTATTAACTATGCTTATTATATTTTTTTCTTTACTGCTTGACCAAAGACCACAGAATTGGCAGAATCGCTAAGTGTCGTTGCCACTAAAACAATTGAATGCAAACAACGAATATTTTACTGTATTTAATTTAATGTATTTGTAGCATATATAATACCTAAATTATATCTTTCTTCACTTCTTCTCCATATAAACTTTAACTAAGCCAAATCTCACACTTCTCCGTGCGCGCAATATTCTTAGAAAGGGATCCGAAGTTTTCGCTTCGCGTATTTTATATAGATTACCATAAGACAGATACATCTTAGTTGCATGAGATGCCATCTGTAGGACTCGAGTACACATCCATTCTCAAAGAAATGGTAAATCCGTGGTCTTCCTTGGCTGCTGGCCAAGCATAAAATATCCATCTTCCGTCTGGAAACACTCATTCTACTTCACTCAGAAACTATGTTCGAAAGATTAAGGCGAGATGATGCGGTCGTAGCTACGATGATTCTCGCGTTGTGGCAATAAGAATACACAAGCACACTTTCTTGTCCACATTATATTCTGTTTAGGAAATCGCAGAGCACTGAGATTAAGCACAGAACTGTACCCGAATAATGCCGATGCTTTCTCGGAGTTTCATTTTAAAGAAACCAGGTGAATTTGTGTTTTAATTTTAGCTACGTCATAGGTTGTGTTCTCTTATTTCATTAATGAAAAAGAATCATTGCAGTTCTCTGCATGTTATTCCACTTCTTGTAAAATTCTTTAAGTAACGATTCAAACTGTGAAACTATCTAAGGTTTTCTTCCTGAGTTTTGTTAACCACCGTTTTAGAGCCACCTTTACATAAAAATCATGTAAATCGCCGAGGTAATAGTGCCTTTTCTTCATTTTCCAATTCTGCATCTGTCGTCGTCAATTTTTGCCTTTAGTAAGTACTTTTAGAAGTTTATAAAAGGTGTTAAATATAAAATCACTAGATTATTCTAAACATGCTGGCTAAATGTTAAGTCGTTAGCGCATTCAACTGAAATTTGTTGTTTGTTCTCTTTATTATTACAAAACCGAAAATCCACAATTCCTAGTTACCAACATCACCTTATTGAGTGCGCTATGTCGAGATCAGGTGTGGACGAATGGTGTGCTCCATGGAATGGACACCCTGGTGAGGTATGGCTCGCTATTGTGCTCCGGAATTGCGAACGATTTCCGTGGCCTCTGGCCACATAAATCTGGAGACTTCGTCACCGACTGAATTCCCTCGGTACTGTTGATATCTTCATCTCCACTATTCTTTACACAAAAAGCACATTTTATGAAATACTTTAGATGATTGTGGAATCATTCTTGTTATATTTCAATCGGTAAATCATATCAGGACAAGAAGAAGTCTTATTAGCGTGATGTTTAAGATTTTTGTCGACCAGATGCACGTGCTTCGTTGCGGTATTCACTGAATAGTTTATTATGGACATAATTTAGAAGCATCAGGTTTTCTCAGGATTTCCACGATTTCCTATCCCGAGAGTGTCCTATAGTACAACCCAAGTCTCCCATCCTGTGAGGAGGCAGTTGGTAGATCGTGGAGGATTCGTTTCAAAGGAAACTTTGGATGATTAAGTTGGATACCCCCAAGTGGAAAAGAAGTTAGCATTTGGCTGGAAGAGTCTAGAACAGTGGTTCCCAATTAGTGGTAAGCGTACCCCCAGGGGTACGTGAGGTTTCTTCAGGGGGTACGCGCGGTAATCTCTTCGCTAAGGTGATCACTAAAATAATTAAAAAATCCACTTTTATCAGCCAAAAAAAACATTACGATCACCCAAATATATTTTAAGATAAACTGTGTTTCTGCCAATTATATTATTGTAATCCTGTGGTTGTGAGAAGCACTCTACTGGGATGAACGAATTCATTTATTTATCATTTCAGCTGTAAGGGGTACGCGCGGTTGAGCTCCTTCTTGCAGTGGTACTCGGGAAAAAATAATTGGGAACCACTGGTCTGGAACATTCGTATCTCAACCCTCGCAATCGAGATCCAATGCAGGAAATTTATAAACTGCAAACAATTAGCTTCAATGATTATATTGTTCCAGTGCACTGAATTCTATAATTTTACCTTTAATAACGATCTCTGTCTGCTTTGTAACACAATTGTTTGATCACTGTGCGTTGATGTTTAAGACATCGCGTGGTTTGATTTGTTTACAAAGCTAGACAGTCGAATATGTAGAAAACTAAATTCAAGCGTTCCGATAAAATCCTCAGTTTGTAAGAAATAAAATGCGCCGGAGCCATTGTTTTAGTCGCAGTGCATTATTTTTTGTTTGCCGTTGTGGCATTAGGACTTCAAGCAAGGAGCTGGAGTGAAAGCACAGAGCATTCGGGAGGATGCCGGTTCGAATCCCCGTCCGGGCATCCAGATTTGGGTTCCCCCAGATCACTCCAGGCGAATGCCGGGATGCTTCCATCAAAAGGCCATGGCTGAATTCCTTCCCGTTCATTGTCTCCAGTCCTTTCCCGCCTCTAATGACCTCGACGCCGACGAGGCGTAAAGCCATAGGTAAAAAAAAAGTGGACTGAAGACTTCCACGGCTATGTCTGTATTAATAATTATCTCATCATTCGTCCTAAGTGAGTTCGAGAAACCTAAATTCAGGATAGGTTCTTAAAACGGTACGATGCATTACTGTAGATTAACATTATTCTGCAGTCGCGTGCACAGGAAATATTTCAACATTATTGCCATATCATCTGCTCCACTTCTAGGTTTATCCTGCATTCGGAAGTAATACCTTGATCGTTCTAAGTCAGGGGTGGCCAACCCGCGGCCCGCGGGCAGCATGCGGCCCGCCTTGAACTTTTTTGCGGCCCTCGGGATTCATCACACTTTTAAAAAATATATTTATTTTATAGTGGCCAAAGTAGTGAAAACAAATGTATTAAAAAATACATTATTTGTGCATTATTATGAGAAAAAATTAACTTTGATTTTAAAATATTTATCTTGTGAATATAGCACAGATATTGCTTGTTTTATTTATGAGATTACAGTTATGAGTTTACTTAATAATTAAATTATATTCACTCCACAAAAATGTCTATAGTGAGTCTAAATCTAATACGGGGATATATAATCTTATATGCGGCCCGCGGAGTTATGATGCATTTCCAAAGAGGCCCTCAAAATCATTTGGGTTGGCCACCCCTGTTCTAAGTTCTTAACAAGAGAATTGCTTCAGTCACTTTTCAATTCGGTTGTCATGATTCGTACTTTCTCTCTCCGTGTAACCGATTTCGCTTTTCACGGTACGTATGAAATTGCAATTTACCAGCTCTTTGATCCTAATTAACCGTAGCCACTTTGTGATGGATACACTCCAGTTAAAACTATCGGTACATGTTAGTTTGCAGTAGTACGTTAAAACAGATATGGACTTCGCAACGTCGTTTGTAATTTACCAAATAGCCTAGTTATTCGCATATTCCCTGGACTGATGTGGACAGCAAAGCAGTACCATTCATTTTATAACGTGATGTCACAGTTAAGTACGTAATTCGTTTATAATGGTTACAGTTCTCTTTGTATGTTGTTTAATAGCGTAATGAGATAGGACAGCCTTATTTGTTTCCAGTTCACAAGGTGATTTTTTAAAATTTATTTTGCTGCTGTACGTGTCATGAATAGGTTCTCGTGGTTAGGTGCTTAGCAAATTTAACAACACATTGCAGATAAACTGCGTAAGAAAAGAGATTTTTTACAGTTCTAGGGATCATTTGAAATTGAGTGGAGAGGAAGAGATGTAGAAGGCTGGAATATGTGATCATGTGTATATAATAAAACAGGACAGTGCGAAATTTAGTATGTGGTTGAGTCTCACTGTAAAAATCAGATTATAGAACGGACTCCGCTGCAAGAATCTTCAAAAGCCGCTAGGTCACGTGTTCAGTTCCAATAAGATTAATAATACGTTTTATTTACCCCATTCGTTATCATACACAGATATCAAGTTTATGATCACTTTCAATAAAATAGTAGTAACAATTAATGAAGGTAGTCTGAATATAAGGGTTTTGCTTTTGTTTACTCGAAATTAACAAATCATATTAGATGTAAATATTTTTAGTATCTTTCGTTTAAGTATGGGATAGTATCGCTATTGGAGACAAATTCAAAGTTCCTAGTAACAGCGTTTTTTTAAATAGACCTGGTATCTAAAATGGTCCAAACTTTTTGAGTAAAACAGATTAGAAAAAAATATTTGTCCACTATATGACAAGGCTTAATTATCTATCCCCTACAAGGTAGAATACGGGGGAAAAAATATATTGTAACAAGGTTATACCAATGGAGATGCTTGTGGGAATAGAATGAAACGAAGAAAATAATACAAACAGTAAAATATCCTGGAATATTCTGGCTGCCTTGGAGTAGTTCCATGCTCCCGTGATTGTGCCGCGTCCTAGCATTAATTGGCGATGTTTCGGCCGAACGTCTTCGGCTTTCTTCTTGAGCAAATTGTATTAATATGTGTTTTATACGCTCTACTAAGGATAATTTACGGTCTACGCTTAACACGTTACAACAAAATGATTTTTCCATGTCATGTTTCTGATATCAATTTTATCTGTATCCTAGGCATGATTTACTGCATCTATAATAAAGTTGCAGAAAACAAAGAAAATACCCGAAAATCCTTCCTGTTTATTTATTTATCTTACTGTATTAAACAGACTTAACAATATAAATATAAAATAATTAAATACATATCTGACTATACAGATTCACTACAACCTCATGGTATTTTAAAACATGCTGGGAATAGAGCACATTAATGCAAACGAAAAAATGCTTTTCATTCACCGAAAAATGAAAACTAATTTATTAAGTTATTTAAGAATTCAGATCAGTAGTCGCTTAAAGGCCTTATTTCAGCTTTCAGATGTCACTGCTCTCATTAATCATATAAGTACTGCACACATTTTTCACATTTTCTTTACAAACGCCGTAGATTTGTCCTTATTTCGCCGCAGTAATATAAACACTTTATATCATCATCCATTTATTTATTCTTCTCTACCAGCTTTCTGTACATGTTGAAACGAATAAAGTGTGTACCCACTACGTTTTTGTTGAAAATCTGTCTTCCTTCTTGTGTCGCTGGTCAAATAACCATTGTATATCAAAGAACATATTAACATTACAACAAAGATAATGCACACGCGAAAAGATTAACAGGAAACCTCTGAGTATATTAATGATTACAACGAACGCTTACAAGTTTAACAAACAGCTTATTTACATCACAAACCAACCATAATGCGTTTACTGAACGGCGGCGCAAGTTCGGCCTGAGCTTATACACGAATTAGTGTAACAGGCAATACAGCAAGGAGTCCCTGCATTAATGCTGATAACACCCTGGCCTCATATGGTCTTGCAGTACACCTCGCTTCGGTGCTGATTCCTTAGTGGAAGAGAAAAAGGAACTGACCTGAATGATATATTTACTATGATTGTCCTTTATAAGAAGTTATAATTATAGTTGTATGAGTTTATAGTGTGTCAAATAACAGGTTGAATGTCAACAGAAACATGAATTGCGACATAATCAGTCAGCTGCGAGTCATAATGAAACATTCCGGAATTCAAAATTCCTTCTCTGCCCTCCGAACAAACCACTTAATTACATCCTCCCTCGCAAACAACGTGCGGAGAAAATTTGCATATAACGTTCGCTGCCCCACTGCATTCATACACATCTCTCATTTCTCCGTGACTGCGCCAAAGCCTTCCGTTTAGTCTTGTTCTTTTTTCCCCGATAGCTACGGCGTCCTAGTGAACATATCACAGAATGCTCATTGGCACTAGAAGCTTCTTCTGATGCATAATGATTTTTTTTTTTTAATATGGGGATCGATGTCTGTGACCATTTACTCAACTCCAATTTATTTTTATTGTTCTAACTATTATATCAGGCTTTGCTATTTTTTTTATTATTTCTCGTCGACATCATAGTAACTAGGGACGGAAAAGGACTGGGGGAAAGGAACGGGAAGCAGTTCGGACACGGTCTTTTGAAAGAACCATAGCTGCATTCGCCTGGAGTGATTTGGGGAAACCATTAAAAAACCCAGTCTGGATGGCATAAAGGGATTCAAACCCGCGTCCTCCCAAATGCGAGGCCACAACGTTACCGTTCACCCACCACGCAACAGAATAAGTAAGTCACTTCTCGTTTATTTAGGAGATCAACTAAGATGATCAGGTTAGAAGCTTTCAGTAATTTCAATTAAATTTACTGGCAACAATCAACGGGTTTCATGCTTCCGTGTCCACTACTTACATGTGCGAAGTCCAGCCGATTATGAGAAAAAACATCAATCATCTGATGCTTCGTTGGTTGTTCACATTTGCATAGCTTTCCATGAATCGCTAACCACGTATTACTATAAACTTCCCGCCAGAAGAACAATACTTCAATCTCACGCATATTAATACATGAACTGTATTAGTGCCAATAATTCATAGCGATATAAATTTGATTAAAAATCTTCAATGGTGTTTACACGTTTCTTTTTTGTTATCCTTGATTCAGACCAACATAACAACGTTTGAATAGCTGACATAGTTACATGTTGCGGAATAATAGCCTCAGTAATATTACTCAATGAAAGCAAAGAATATTAAAATAAATCTTGTAAACATACATTATGCCATGTAATATATTTTTTAATTGTAGTATAGGCTGCACAGTTCGCGATCAGTGTACAACTATTTTAGTTCAAACGATTTAATAATTTCAATAATAGGACACAGTTTAAATTATTTAAACAAAACTAAATATTCATGCCCTTTGATGTAGCTTCAAATACCAGTTGTTGTAATTCTGACCCATGCTAAGTAACAATCTAATCAAAGCTTTCGTTAACATTGATGCTCGAAAATTAAAACTTTTTATCTTACATACTCTAAGGGCAAAGAATTTAAGGAATACTTCTATTTATCAAAAGACTAATACGTAAATATAAGCATCTCTGGTAGATAGACGACACACTTTTCGTTTAAACTTATTTGAAAACATGCGTACTCCCACTTCCACCAACCTATTTGAGTCGGAAGGACAGGAAAGATAAAATTAGAGAATTAAGGTGACGGACTGATTCTTATATGAATTCTTTTTTCCCTCGTACCATTAGGGATTGGAATGCACAGCAAAGAGATTAGCTTTGGTGCTGAGCACCCTCTGCCACCCACAATTTTGTGAATTGCAGAGTATATATGTAGATGTAGATGTAGATCTAATGATTGATATGACGATTTAAACGCAATACATACTTTTTTCAGTGTTCTGTCAGTTAATTTATTCGCGGTTGCTTAGAAAATTTATTACTAAATAGCGTGTGTAACCAAGAAGAATGGCGTAAAGCGTTATGTCATTGCGTGATGTCATAGAGTGACGTCACGACATGACAGGTGACGTCATACATGACAGACTTGCTTATTATAATATTAGATTCTTTAATGAAGATTCACTGTTTAGACATAATGGTTGTACCCACTTTTAGTTATTTTTGGACAATGAACTAATTATATAAGAAAATAGGAGCATCAAAGAACTGTAGCAGCTGTTACATGGTAAACGCTGAGCAAGTATCCACTGTATTAGTTTAATTATGTCCTGAAATAGAATCATTTCATGAATAACAGGAATACAAAATCAAAATAAATTTTATTGAACAGGGTGATTCTTGTTTCATTCCATTTATCGATTCCTTCAGAGAAAAATAAATGTTTTTCTATAGTTGCAGTGATTTATTTCTCTATACATACCGGTATCGGATTATTTTTTTTTTTTTATAGAAAGCCACCATTACAGTAATAATAACCAATTGTGTATAAAACCGCCGTATGGGTTATGTTAATTCACCTTCCCATTACATTTAGAATTTTTTTGTAACTTTTACTGTGGTGTAACAGAAGATTGATGCTTGTTTTTTAATCGTCCCTGGATGCCTTACCAGCGAGTGACGATAACGCTAAAGCGTAGGTGAACCGGATATAGATCGTAAAAAGCTGCGCCCTTGGGCAGCAGAGGCAGGCATAACCTACCTGCAAAAACGCGGCCACACAAGAAACAAAGTTGATTGCCGGCAGCACGTTCCAGTTACTCGGCGTCCTGCTAATAGCTCCTACCACGTGGCGGCAGTGTCCACAAAGCATTTATTTTTGCCGAAGCAATCACCGAGTTCTGTTTTTCTATTGGTGGGTAGACGCAATGAGAGAGGCAGGGGAATGAGTGTTAGTAATTTGATGTTATGAAGGTACAGAGCAGTGGACATGAAGTCAGGACGAAAAGGGAGTCCACCATCACCATCTGCCCTGGAAGCGAAGAGAATGATCCACGCAACGAAACAGGGAGCAAACAAAAGAACAGTTGTTACAACATTTCTGTTCCGCATAACACATAAATATTACCATCACATTATTTCATCACGATTACCCATGTATCGTAATAAATACGTCTATAACCAATAAATGTTTCATTACACCGCAAACGGAGATACAAGGCGAAAGGCCCAGAGAAGGGTCAAGGGATAGACGGACGAGAGCACTTGAAGAGTGTGTGCTGAAGAGAGGAGAAGACTGGATCAAGGTGGTGACGAGGAGTTGGTGGGAAGAGAGAAGAAGATCGATATCTTGTGTGCAGAGCAGGTCGATCAGTGGCTTGATTATTCTCGAGTCACAAACCTCAAATACAAGGCTAACCAAGTTAACCACTTTAAACACATTTCGCCCAACACTTCGCAACATCAAGTGCATTCAGTGTTGCTCGAAACAGATCAACTCCGTTGTAGGATGATGAGCGCATTTGACACTGGAGCATATGATTAATGGTTTGTCCTCACCACATTCACACGTAATATTGATAGCGTCAATATGTCCCCATTTTGCCAGATCTCTCTATAAATATGGAAGTGCTATCTTCATCCACCTCACCATAAACAATGATGATGATTTACTACAGTCATCTTTTCTCTATCGCAGTTTGGCGGTCCACATGTCTGGACGTGACATTGCAGCATGGAAAGCCTCTTCCGAGGTGCAATTGCACGATCTCCGAATGTACCTCAGCCACGATTTCCTTCTCCTAACATCACATCTTTTCTTCTGTATTTTTCCTTCAATTATGATTTGCTATAGCTGGTACCTCTCACCTCTTATAATGTGTCCTACATATCGAGTTTTCCTTTGCTTTATAGTGAGCAGCAGATCTTTTTGCTTCTCCTTTTGAGGAAGTACTTTTTCGTTTGAGATTTCCAGCACCCAAGACTGATCATATGACACTCATCACATTGTGAAGAGTTGGTTTTCTTCGGCAGTGGTATGAAAGGTGATCTCAGCCGGTCATAAGGTATCTTTCCGGATGCATAAATGACATCGAACAACAACGTTAGGAAACTGAGGCCATTCGACTCCTTTTCAGCTACAACTTTAATAACTTCAGCGTAAACTCCATCAAAACCTGTGGTTTTACCATTCTTCTGAAGTTTAATGATATGTACTATTTCACCCTTTGGGATTTCAGACTAACTTCATTGATTCTGTTGTCTGGTGGAGAGTGATCATATCCCTCATCTTTAAAAAGAAGTTGGATATATTCCTTCCTCCTTTTCAGTTTTCCATCAACCGCAAGAATAATTTCATTGTTTGCATTCCTCAGTATTTGTCCGCGCCGCTTCCTTTTGTAGATTACTTACTCATTATATCTTTTTACACAAATATCTCCTGAAGTATCTCAATTTCATCTACACGAATGAATTCTGAAGATCTCAGTTTCACTTGAACAACATAAATTCCACATTTGTGCTGCTGACATTTTAGGGTGTGCGATCAAGACATATCGCAAAACAAGATATTACCTCCGCGATATGTTTCAGAACATATAACGCTACGTTATTACTATGTCGACCATAACACAACCATAAGCCACATATTAGTTGTAATATGAGTTTTACAGGTCCAGAACTTAATATATATATGCGGTGCTACCAGCTTCAGACCATTCCACGAGAACTCCCAGTACAACAGAGACTATACGCGTCAAGAAGTTGAAATTTTTTATCATCAGGACACTGAGATATTGACAGTTTAAGTCATATGGTCCCAATCATTTTTGATCTATCACGCCCTTTTCATTTAAAAAAAATCTGCTCACGACCCCCTTTTCGAACAAGAAATTACCTACCGCTCTCCTTTCAGAAAAAAAACCACACCGACTCCCATTGTTGTAATAAGTAATGTAACTCACAGTACTGACATTTTTTTAATCAGTTTTTTGAAACAGTGATTTTATGGCGCCTGTTTTGGTGAAATTTACAGTATTATATAAAGAAAAACAGGGACAGTTTTTTTTAAATTACTTTATTAAAAGATATTAACAATATCTGTGTATTTTTCACCGTTAGATTAACAAAAATTATTATTAACTAATTAAAATTATTATTAGTTAATAATAGTTATCATTAGTTATTAATTAATATTATTACCTTAAGAGAAAGGAAGAAGACAGAAGAGCATGGAGAGCAGCCAAGTGAAAACCTGCCCTACGGCAGAACATTGGTGATGATGATGATTATGATGATGAATTAATATTATTAATGTAATGAAACCAGTTTTAAGATTTTTGATACCTTATTTGTCATCAGTCACCACGTTCCACTATTGACAATCTATTTCTTTTCTATGCTAATAAATTGTTTACTATGCTAAATGAACTTTTGGCTAATTCCACTTTTGATCATGGGAATGCAATTAAACACTTTTTAATAAAATTATAGAAATCAGGGAGGTGACGGTTGGTCCTGAACGCTCCTGAAACTGGGCTTGGACCGTAAACGCCCCCTAAAAACTCTTCAACGCCCATCGGTGGGAGGTAATCGCCCCCGTTGTTGTTGTTGGTGTTTTTTTTTTTTTTTTTTTTTGCTTTGCGCCTCCTCGACGGTCATTAGAGGAAGGATGGGATTGAGGCCAAGGGACGGGAAGGAATTCGGCCGTGGCCTCTTGAAAGAAATATCCCTGCATTTCGCCAGGAGTGATTTGGGGAAACCATAGAAAACCTAAATCTGGATGCTGGGACGGGGAGTCGATCCCGCGTCCTCCTGAATGCGAGGCTAGAGCGTTACCGCTTACCCACCACGTTCGGCCCCCTATTGGGAACTACCGATTTAAGTGATCGAAACGATCAGGAAAACTACAAACCAAAGAGAGAAACTTGTGCAGTTTCTTGTGGCAGAGTGTAAAAGTCAGCACGCTGGTGAGAGGTTGTGTGACTGCAGCATAAACAAGCAGGACTGTCGAGAGCGGGCCAACAGGGAGATCGTGTGTGTGAGCAGCAAACCAATTACGGCAGGGAGGGGCTGGGCTGCCGCGTGGAGGGGACAGGTGACGGCCAGGCTGGGATTTCAATTACGCCTGTCGCCTAATCAGCCCACCGTCCGCGTTAGGTTTTTAATTTCCGGGACCCAAAAGACCTATCTCGTAAGGAAAATGTGTAAACATTCTCGAACCAGCTCGCCATTAGGTATGAGTGAAATACGAATTTTATATTGGCTGCTCTACGGGGATGTATTTTCTTTCTCTTTTAAAACCAATTTGCCAAAAGCAACGACACATTAATGAACTAGTAAAATAAAAACAAAACAGAGAGGGCAATTTGAGGGATTGGCTTTCATCGCAGCTCGTGAGTGATGAGTGGAGCAGTGGAACTGAGTTTCGTGATGAATATTTACCGCAGTGCGTACAGTCGATATTGGATCGTCACCGAGGCCGCAATGACACCAGAAGCTTAAACTCACACAGCAATACGTCCTGAGATACGGAAAATTATTGCTCAGCAAAATACGGAAATGCGAGATGAATTTCGCAGAAGGTACGCATATCTTACACAAAGGACTGAGGAACAGCATGAAAACTACTTGTAACAAAATACACGCCCTTGTCTCTTATTTTTCTGTCTCTCCTGCATTTTTTGTTTACCAAAGAATTTGTTTGCGTTTAATACTTCTTCTTCTATGAACGCCTTGTCCGTATCCGGGCGTAGGTGGTTACCACGGTTACCACGGGAGGTGTATTTACCGCTCCAAGGTAAACGTCTCGGAAGAGGAACTGGGGTGGCTTCCCGGTACCTACCTAGTGTTGCAAACTGAAAAAAAAATTTTTTTTCAGATTTGTGAAAAAAACCTGAAAAAAAACATAGCACCCTCGGTTTTTTTCATTTTTTTTTCAGAAAACAATATATTTGATAAATTATAGTTTTATTTATGGAACTTACATTTTACATGTGTGTTTTAAACCTTACTAAATCATATAATATCTTACATAATGATTCATAAATGTATCTATATAGGTAACATAATTTTTTATTCATCTTCTATGTCGGTACCACATTCACTAGTATCAGTACTACCAACACTGGTAGAAGCTGGATTTTTCTGTTTCTTCTTCTGTCCCCTCTAGATCCATAACTTCAGAAATAGTTACATTTTCTTTTACTGGTTGTATTGCATGCTAAAGCTTTTGAGATTGCAATTTTAAATTGTGAGCAAAGTACACACTGAATGAACACTGCGCCGATAGTTCTGTATTACGGTCTTTAAGTTTGAATTTAAATCTATTATCATACAAAATAGGAGCTTTATTTGTTTTCAATCGTTGGTTTACGCCAACAGTTGCAAGGAAATTATTCATAATTACTGACAATGACTCAGTATTATCAGTTATCACTATACGCTGCGAGTTTAACAAGTATACGAATATAAGGAAAGTACAACAAGTAATAAAAAGAGGCAAAAAACCGTAGTTAAATTTCCTAATTTTTTTAAAAGATTCGTAGGTCTACAGATAAACTTGTAGGGCCTGGCAGCACTAGTTCAAATAGCGAGTATCAATCCAAACTATGGGGAACGGCCGAACGGGGATTCATTCTCACGCAACCTAGCCTTTTCGGGAAGTCCCCATTCGTAAAAGAAAACTTCAGTCAATGTTACCAATATTTTTTTTTTTTTTACTGAACCAGAAAGATATAGTAGATTTAAATGTAAGATAAGTACTTAGTATAAACTCTAAAACAGTCATATTAAACGATAAATGCCTTAAAAATTTGAAATTTAGTAGTTATTGTGGTGGGTGCCTTGGTGGGCAAACCACGTTACAATTATCTTTCATACCTTTATGATTAATAATTGTGGATTTTTAATTTTAATTTTTATGAAGGAGTGAAAATTTACTAATTATGCAAGAATCTCGACGTTAGTTGGAATTTAGGAAAAATTGTCACAATATGACATTTATTTTCTTATCACTGGCGATTACAAGTCTGAGCGAATTTACCGTTAACATTAACACAAATTGGCAAAATCATAAAAAGCAACGCTCAGAGTTACAATTAGCCGTCATGGGCAAGCAAACAATTATATATTTACTTTTAAATATCTCAGAATCAAAATGCAAGAAATAATGACAACTGGAAACAATGAAAAATACAAGTTATGACTACCTCAGACAAAGGCATCATAATACTGTGACTTTACAGTTAAAAAGAAAATCATGGGCGCCAGAATGAACAATATATCATTCGAAAATAACTAGTTCTGGCAAATTATGCCGCTAGCTCAGGGGTTATTTTACAATTACAAAGTGAGAACATGGACCTATCCTCTCAAAGTCGCTTACGGGTTCTGTTTCACGGAATGCACAATCACATGGCTTGGTCGTAATCAATTACCATTGTAGTTCTGCGTCTGATGTCTGTGATGAGTGTAGCGGACCCACGATATGTGAGATTATCTCACAAGTCGGCTATAGGCATCTCTGGTCTGGCAATGCGCATCATCGCATTACCGGCTGTGTTGCGGTGATACGCTCGCTCCAGCAAGGCAAGCTGCAGTTAGCGAAAGAAGTCGACTTTCCAAGTCAACCTCAGACTGGTGCGATCGAAGTTAGAATCTCCAGCTCCTCGCTCTTCGGTCCACGAGGAAACTTCTCGCTCCGCCCATTTGTAGTCTCGAAGCTCACGTATAACAAAAATTCCCAGGATTTTAAGTTATACGCTCATTTGGATTGGATCTTCAGGTCGGCACCTAATGTCACGTGATATCCCTATATGTGATTTGCCTAGAGTATCTAACAGAGGTCGGACATATTCGGCTACGTTCGGGGACGACTCTGTTCTGGCGGCCGGCCTTTCCCGCCCGGTGAGTAACCTTGTTGACCGCCTATCCCTAGGGAGCAGAGTGTGGTCTGGCAAATCCCAAATCCGCGACTTCTTGTCACCAAGGCTCGGGAACACCAAGATTAGCTTCAAGCCTACATAGCTCAATAATTCTTGAATATTCGCTTTACCAAGATACACTGTATGTTCATCATTTCATTACAGTCCTCACTTGGAATCTTGCGTACTTTATAAAATTACAACAAAAATCTATTTAGGTGGTCGCCCAAGATTTATGTAAATTACTCTTATATTATTACATATATAATAAAAATGCACCTTGTAACGTAGCGACAGCGCGGCTCGTTACAATATGGCCGTCCGTTGGTGAAAAATGAAATTATGATAGAATAATTTTATTTTTTAACTACCTAATTCTATCTCCATTGTGACTCAACAAAAACTTAAGCATTTTTATAATTACATAAATTTTAAATGTGATTCCAATAACCATCGGTATTCCTGCCTTGTAAGGTGAATATATAACAGGAGCATATGTCCTTTTGGCCGTTTTACAATTCTTTACAAACAGAAGCACGTGAATTCAGATAGCCTTCCCAAATACAAAGTTATATTAAACACAATACTAAAATATACATGAAAAGAAATTATTTACATACATGTTTAAATAATAATAATCTTGAAAATAACTTGTATCAAATCTTATCATTAAATTAATAAAATGAAACACATTAATAAAACAAAACTATTGTCAGAACACTTATGCAGAAAGTGGTTGAACTATACATTGTATTTACAATTTAGCGTGATGTTTTACTCATGTGCATAAAAATAATTCTGCCTTCAACTAAACATCCATATAGATGCCAGAGGTGAATGTAAAATATCTCATCAAATTGCGCGGTTTTAATCTCAAAACAACGGAAAAATTTAGTGGAAATCCACGGCGTGATTTTCGTCATGACCGACGGTTAATTCAACAAGCATTTCAGAGAGATGTGTTCGTGTTCATGGTCAAATATCACCAACTGTAATCTTGGATTTGAATGACGCGGCATTCACTTATAATTCTACGTGGTGTGGAATGAACGATGCAAGTGCATGTTTTCGTGTGTTACGTAAATTATGAACCTTACTTGTGGAATGTTAGGTGGTCTCCTAATTAGTCTTTCATTGGTCGACATCTCTAACTTTTAACATACCGTCTGTGAAGTGATTGCGAATTTCATGGCGAAAGGAAACTGTATTTTCTCATGGGTATATGTAATGGAATTTCTATAAAATTTACCATTCCCATATGAGACATTATACATATTATGCGGTTTGACCTGACCTTTTGTCATCGTCAACCAAAGTCGCTGTAGCATCTCTGGCATACAAGCAGACACAAAATATAACCATTCCGTACATAAATGAAAGGATAATGAATAGCGTGACTATCATTCCTCAGTAATATTACGATTCCTTCACAATGAGTCTATTGATGACTCGAGATTATCTCGACATTCAAAGAATAAAATTTTCTCTTTATTTAGGAGTTATTATAATACTCTTAACATGTCCGTATACTCCACTTTTTATGCCGAAATCCATCCCAGTTAGGGAATATTTTTCTTTTATACACTTATGCTTCTTTAGCTTGTATGAAAAAGGTTGTAAGCTTTGTGCATAGAACGGTCCGATCTCAGGTTTTCCGTTTGCCAATACAAAGCAATTTTGAGATTTCACGCCAGCAGAATACTATGAATCTATATAAAGCAAAAATATAAACTTTCCAATTATTTTCGTTGAGTGCACACAATTCTGAGCAAAACATGTGCTGTCCAACAATGACTGTTTTAATCTATTTTATGGAATACTATACAATTTACAGTTAGGGTACGCGAAATACCGCTAGAACGAGGCGTGGAACGATTTGTTTCCCTTCCCATTCATTCTGGGGTATTCGCCACCTGCCAATTCTCGGAACCTGCCGGTTGAGTTCAGCTGCCTCCCTGCGCTAATGAGCTCAGCTGTCAGAGGGTAGCTGTTCCCAACTCTTTCGCAACCGTTACGATATATGGAATGGCTTTAAGTTCCGGGCGTTATGAGGCCCGATCTCGGTTTGTCCGTCCGTCAACATTTAACAATTCATCGAGATCACTCTGGCAACCGAATAAGGCCCGGAAATATAGCAGAAAAACTTCTATATCGCCAATAATTCTATTTGTTCACGTCTTCACCATCTGTGCAATTGTCATATACGAAATTCCTTTTTAATTGAAGTTAGCATCAAAGATAATTACCTTAACTTGCAAAGTTAGCTGAATTATTGAATATATCCCGTAAATAAAATTTTTCCTTTTAGCCTTTACAAATGCAGTCGCCTTTAACTTTTTGCTCTTCGACCTCGCCCTATCGTTAGCAAAATAACAGCAAGGTATTGTGAAAGCTATCCTGTGTATCTGTAATCCTTCAATCAATGATTCCTAATTTCTGTGATGACTAATACAAATCTTTCTGGCAAGGTTTCGTGTTCATAGGGCATTATATACGGCACTTATAGCCACCCTTTACAGATAGAAACACAAAAACAAAGAAGTTAAATTACGTTGATGAGATAACTTGCGATCTTCGATCAACACAGACAAAAGCGATTTTACGCTCGCTGTACACTTCTGCTCAGAAAAGATATAATGCAACTACCTAAGGTAAAACGTTACATCGAACTCATGCATCACAAAATGTTGAAACCCTTTTCGTTTATGTCACAAAATACATCTCAGAAAGCATATCACAATATTTGTATCGCTGTCAGGTTCATTGTGATTGCGAAGACAAGAAATTGTGCTTGCTAATGGCGCTTCATTCTTCCGCGGGTGCGTATTAATTTATCTGGCTCAGGAAAACATTTAATATTTCAGGATTTGTATCAAATCAAGTCCAATTAACAGCGTGAAAGTCAAAAGTGACTATTACTATTTCACGTGGACAAAATATAAAGTTCGGAATAGCGAAATAAGCATTACAAATTCCGAATATGGAAACATCCTAAGTAGCTTTAACTGTAGGTGCAACTTTGGTAACTGGAATTTCGTTTCATTTTCCGTTTATCTAATCTTTCTAGCAGAACAGATGGTTTGGACTAGCGAAACTGGCATCGGCGTTTTTCAAGCATGATTAATTTCGGTAAGGCGTCTAACCTAATAGAATGTATACTGTACTGTACATTTAATTTTTTTTATGATCCAAATCGGTCAATTCATAGTCAGCCTTTTCGTCATTGTATTTGGCATGCTACACAACTTGTTGAACAATGCCTACAAGACGAATTTGAGACGTCCATGGATCTTCCTCTGGAAAATAATTCTGCGTCGTGAATATTCGTCTTCACTGCTTTCAACAACAGGATTTCGAAGGACGTAGAAGCTAGAGCCTACAAGGTCACAGACGGTCGGTGGTTTGTTCCTGGAACAGGTATAGTGTCCGTCGACCGACCGCACTTACTATCGGGTCCAGCTGACAATTGCGTCTTTTCTGACCGCAAGGAATGAACAAATTGTGTAGTGTTCCACACAAAGTTACGGACAGAAAATTTCCACGCGATGTTGATAGGCTGTGAATTCTGAGACTGATTTCGCATTTCTCCGATGATTGGAAAACTTGCCGACTCTTGTCTGACTTTCAAGAACGACATGTACTGTACATCTTTCATCTCCTGCCCTACAAATGTCTTATGCTTTACTGACAGTTTGCACTTAACTGTGGATCCAAGACAACTGAAATTGTTGTGTTTCTTGATTTCAGATATTTTTGCGTACAAACTGACAATTTCACTGACTAA
This sequence comes from Vandiemenella viatica, assembly GCA_031002005.1. Lineage (NCBI taxonomy): Eukaryota > Metazoa > Arthropoda > Insecta > Orthoptera > Morabidae > Vandiemenella > Vandiemenella viatica. The sequence goes on from JARYHS010013630.1 coordinate 230,376,668, forward strand.
GAGTTGAGTGGTGACTTTAACAACCGACTCACTCGCAGTCTGTAATACCGCATTCGGAGGATTTTGTGGAGGACTAAAATTACCACGTTCGGCTTCCAGAAATTCGTCCAGTGACAATTTTAACTCGGATTGTGTCGTCTTAACGAGCTCGACCGAACTTGCTACGGTAGTCGCCTCCGAGTTAAGTTTTCGGACGTTTTGTTCCGTATAGTCTTTGACCTCGTGAACAACTTCCGAAATTTGACCTAGATTTTGGCCGTTCTCGTTTCGCATCTGATCAATGGACAGGTAGGTGGCGTCAAGTCTTTTGTCCAGCTGTTGGTCTGTGTTTTGGGTTGGCTCTACTTGTGCAATTTCGATCCATTCATCGTTAATCGCAGCAGTTGGTACCTCTGTGTGTTTTTGTGACTCCGAACGGAAGGTGGATAATTTCCCGTCCAAATTTGTTGAAATCGCAGCTTGCGAATCAAACCGTGCATTAGAACTCTGCTTAAGCGAATCCAAATATCTCTTATTCTCCTCTTTTAGTGAATTAATTGGAATATTAAATTGTTGGCTTATTGCAGTCATCCACATGTTAAGTATTTGCTGTTCTGAATGTGTGAGCGTATTCTGCGCCATCTCACCGACAGGTGACGGAAAATTTTCCATATCTTCCTGTGGCGACAAAGTAGACTGCGAATTATATGAGTGGGTCGGAACTTCAGAACTTACGTTCCCCTCCCCTGCAGCCAATATTCCGCTTTGTTCCGTTAACTGAACCTGATCGTTCATGATTTCGGGAGATTTTTGCATATCAGACTGATCTTCCATATCGAAATCTTTTATCGTACGAGATCGCAGCTTCATATGAATACACAAACAATGAATTTACACCGCAATTGTGCAATGACGAAATCTAGATTCACTAACAACAAAAATACAGCGAATTTCAATACACACAAATACATATACCCCTCCAAAATACAGCAAGAGAAAAGCAACGATGAATCATGCAACACAACACCATGAAAGCAGACTTACTCTCAAACACATGGACAAGACATGCGTGTCTTTAATTTTCTTACAAGCTACCATGCATTAAGAAATCAACACTGACGTTACGCATTTAAAAATTTTAAACTGATCACAAAATTGTTACAATACAAAGTGTATTGCATCTCAATTGAAATACACAAATGAACTTCCTTTTAAAGCGTTGAAACAAAATAAATTTTTATGCATTGAAACAAAATGAACTTTATGCATTAAAATATAAGTGAAACATCAAAATAAAATCTTGTATGAATATCTATTGACTACAAGAATGATAAAACAGCCAAAAACCATGTGCAACATTCCATGAAACTTTCCGAATTTGGGCTCAAACTTATAATTTGAATTAGTGCCACCAATTCGCAGACATTAAGAAGTAATGTCTCATCTGGTACCAGCGTTGGGCGACATTTATGTGGTGGGTGCCTTGGTGGGCAAACCACGTTACAATTATCTTTCATACCTTTATGATTAATAATTGTGGATTTTTAATTTTAATTTTTATGAAGGAGTGAAAATTTACTAATTATGCAAGAATCTCGACGTTAGTTGGAATTTAGGAAAAATTGTCACAATATGACATTTATTTTCTTATCACTGGCGATTACAAGTCTGAGCGAATTTACCGTTAACATTAACACAAATTGGCAAAATCATAAAAGCAACGCTCAGAGTTACAATTAGCCGTCATGGGCAAGCAAACAATTATATATTTACTTTTAAATATCTCAGAATCAAAATGCAAGAAATAATGACAACTGGAAACAATTAAAAATACAAGTTATGACTACCTCAGACAAAGGCATCATAATACTGTGACTTTACAGTTAAAAAGAAAATCATGGGCGCCAGAATGAACAATATATCATTCGAAAATAACTAGTTCTGGCAAATTATGCCGCTAGCTCAGGGGTTTTTACAATTACAAAGTGAGAACATGGACCTATCCTCTCAAAGTCGCTTACGGGTTCTGTTTCACGGAATGCACAATCACATGGCTTGGTCGTAATCAATTACCATTGTAGTTCTGCGTCTGATGTCTGTGATGAGTGTAGCGGACCCACGATATGTGAGATTATCTCACAAGTCGGCTATAGGCATCTCTGGTCTGGCAATGCGCATCATCGCATTACCGGCTGTGTTGCGGTGATACGCTCGCTCCAGCAAGGCAAGCTGCAGTTAGCGAAAGAAGTCGACTTTCCAAGTCAACCTCAGACTGGTGCGATCGAAGTTAGAATCTCCAGCTCCTCGCTCTTCGGTCCACGAGGAAACTTCTCGCTCCGCCCATTTGTAGTCTCGAAGCTCACGTATAACAAAAATTCCCAGGATTTTAAGTTATACGCTCATTTGGATTGGATCTTCAGGTCGGCACCTAATGTCACGTGATATCCTCTATATGTGATTTGCCTAGAGTATCTAACAGAGGTCGGACATATTCGGCTACGTTCGGGGACGACTCTGTTCTGGCGGCCGGCCTTTCCCGCCCGGTGAGTAACCTTGTTGACCGCCTATCCCTAGGGAGCAGAGTGTGGTCTGGCAAATCCCAAATCCGCGACTTCTTGTCACCAAGGCTCGGGATCACCAAGATTAGCTTCAAGCCTACATAGCTCAATAATTCTTGAATATTCGCTTTACCAAGATATGTATGTTCATCATTTCATTACAGTCCTCACTTGGAATCTTGCGTACTTTATAAAATTACAACAAAAATCTATTTAGGTGGTCGCCCAAGATTTATGTAAATTACTCTTATACTATTACATATATAATAAAAATGCACCTTGTAACGTAGCGACAGCGCGGCTCGTTACATTATAAAAAAAAACGTGTCCCAGAAAAAAAAAACGTTTTTTTTTTTTTTAGTTTTTTTCATGTTTTTTTTTTCACGTCAGAAAAAAAAAATTTACAACACTATACCTATCCCTGCGAGACAGAGTTGTAAATGGGGATGACCGTGATAAAGGATGCAAGTTGGTATCAATATCGATAAATATATCGATATTTATTTCAACGCCAGGCAGATATTGATAATATCGACCCCATCAAGCCAATAATATCGATATTTTTCGAAATTTGTATATATTATATTAGAAATTAGAAATAAGTATGTTCATCAAATGTAAGTAATAAATCTGAGGTAATTTATTGAAAAAATTAGGTCTTTAAATAATCAATGTCAACAGATCCTGAAACAGTAATTTGCATGATTTGTCCCCAAGAAGTGTATGACTAGTTTGAGTGACAGTGACTCCTGTCTTTGAGAACAGGCGTTCAGAAGGTACCGACGACGCTACTTTGAGTAAATAACTAATTTCAATTTTGAACTTATCTTAATCCAACTCATATACCAATCATGTTTGATTTTAATTCATTTTGCAGCGGAAAAAAAATACTGTAATCTCCAAATAGCTTGTGTTACTCTAAAACCTATGCCTAATACTAATAAAAAAAAAAGTCTGACACTTTTCAAGATCTCTTTCATATTTTATGAAACTTTTCGATCTTTCTATCAGTTTTTGTTTTGATAGTTCCACGAGAAGGGACTTTTTATAACGGTGGAAAGTGCTTCATTAAATGCTTAAAACCTTTGCCTTAGACTGAATTAAAAGGTCTGTTATCTACATTGATAAAATAATAAATTGCATTAGTTGTGCGGTCATAATTTTTACCCTCTTTAGAATACTGTAATACGTCCTAGAGAAAAACAAGAACCGACGAACGCGAGTCTAACGCAATAGATTAAATAATAAAACGGTGAGGCACCAATAACGCGCACGAAGCGGAGTGGAACCAGGAAAGGACGTTATCGATTTTGTTATAGAGCTAAATCTTTGTTTAACATAGTTAGGTTTGGTCCCTGCCACACATAGATTTATTTTCAGGATTTATTTTTAGTACTAAGGGGTTTGTAGTTTTCGATATTTCACCGAAATTTATCGATATTATCGTATCGACTATATAAAAATATGAACATAAATATCGATATTTTTGGTCCGATATTATCGGTTTACAGATATATCGTTTCAACCTTAACCGTGATACAATGCGAGGGGTTTGTAAAATCTGGTGCCTAAGAGTTGTGCACCACCACATCTCCAACCCTGCCGACCAAGTCTTGATCATGAGAATTTCTTCCTCCATTAGACCTGGGACAAGCTAATCCCGTGTCAGCGCCGGACACCACAAAGCAGGTCTTTAGTAACTGATAGTTTTACTTCATTGGGCTACATGCCTTAGGGAGCGTCCATAAACTACGTGGTTCACTCTAAATAAATAAATAAATAAATAAATAAATAAATAAAAACTGGGGGGTGGGAGGGGTTGACTGGAAAGCTACGCTGGGCTACGTGGAGAGGGGTAGTTATCCGAACCAGGCCACGCAGCTTTTCATTCGTATTATTTGTCACAGCTAAAATGAGGAACAGAACACACAACAGCATGTGAATATTTATTTCCGTCATTTAATTATCCCCATATGTAATTTACGATAGTCTGACAAAGAAAAACGTACAAAATGTCTTCTGAAATCAATAGGGGGAAAAGCTACGTGCTTCTAGGGGGGGAGGGGGTTAGAAACAAAAGCCACGTGGGGCTACGTGGGGGAAGGGAGAGGGGGATGGGGGTTCACAGGAGGCCAAAATGATGCTACATGGTTTATGGACGCTCCCTTATCGATGTCACTATCATTAAAGGCAGGAGAACATTCGGGTATAGGAACGGGAATAAATTCGCCCATTGTTTTCCACGTAGCCATCTCGCCATTCACATGGTGTGTTCTCGGTAAACGACGAAAACCGAAATCTGAACGGCTGGACTGGGAATCGAGCCCACGTCTTCCGCAATGCGACGTCCCAGCGCTAATCGTTCACACACTAGGCCCGGAGAAACAGAGAAGTGCGAATCAGATTGCTCGTTCTGAGCAGAATCTGCCTGAAAAGTTAGTAAGAAAATTTACTCAGGAAAGTAGCGTTGTTAGCAATACTTCATTGTCCTTGTAGTGTACAGTTTTTGTTGTTAAATGTTTTTGCAATTTTTAGATTATATATATTTTAATTCCTTAACCGCAAAATATTTGTCTCACTAATATTTATAATTTATCATGAATTGAAATGACTTATCTTGGCATCAACTAGGATTAATAAAAATGTATTTAGGATATAACCAATTTATACACAATGAACTGATTTTTCTGTATTTAACAACATGAAAATTAATTTTATAAAGTAGTTACACACTTTTAAACGAATCAGTAACTAAGTTAGGCTAATCGGTCTCAGGGTTCGTCTACGGACTAAGTCTGTTGCTACACATCTCTCGTTTATGTCTTCTTTATTTTACAGGAGTAGTTCAGGAACAGCACATGCCCAAGGCAGACAGAGTTAGTATTGAAAGGGACCATAGGCGGTCTGGTGGCGCTGCACCCTCGTACTGTCGCTGGCAGTATGCGAAGCTAACGGATCATATCGCACAAATAGCTGGACGCTGATTGAAGTCGCTTTCTCTCCGGTATCGAAGTAAAGAGTGCCTCAACGTCGCTCTTTCTCTCCGATGGAAATCTAGAGAGCAGAGTCGTGAATCGTTTGTTGCAGGTTTGACACCATTTTATCGCATTCGTATTGGCTCGACTTACAACAAGCTAAAACAAATCTCAGTAAAGTTTGTTTGCAACAACATGGTTGGGACTCTCTTTATATAGCCTAGCCAGCTACCCAGAAATCAACATCTTCTTTTTCTTTCCGATATGGCCTACTAGGACCACGTGCCAATTTCAATTCTTGATCCTTTATTTTTGTTTTTTCTTCTGTTCAATCCAATTTTTCTTCATCATTGCACTATGTTTCTTACTTCTCTCCTCAGACCACTTTGGAGCAGATTTCTTTCCTCTTCTGCTTTGGCATCCTTCAACATTTAATACCTTCTTTTTTTAAAAATCCTCTTTCCATAATTTTCTCTTCTCTTACTTCTTTCTAAATCTTTTTTAACCTCTTCAATCCAGCTTGGTGTTGATTTTCTTCCCTAAAGGTAACTTAGTTAATCTGTTATCATTAATTCTGTAGATATGTCGAAAAACAGCAATCTCCTTTTTCTAATTGATTTTGCTATCTTCTGGTATATTTCCTCATTACTTCTTAAGTTCCGCTGTTCCGTTGTTTTAGTTGGGCTCAAGAGTGTTCTCATGATTATTCATTGCCTTTATTCATTACTATTTATTTATTTTTTGGAGCAATTGCTACGTCGCGCTATAAATCTTACCGACCGGTCGGATTTGGGTTCAATAAAACCATTACTCAAGTCATACAGTACGAACGGCTTTTCGCAGGTCCTGATATTTTTATTGGGGGAGATCGCCAGACGTTTCCTTAAAAAGCTAGCGGATGGGTGCACTTAATCCCTCACTGTATTGTCCCAAGCCGATTCATGCACCGACGTGCGTTATGCCCCAAGTAAGAGCTGCACTAAAATAGTTCTTACACCCTGAGTGATTCGAGTGTAAACGAGACAGAGATTGCGGCCGTAAGTGACTTTTCCCTAAACTGTTCCTAGTTCCAGAGGTTATGCACATTTTGCCATCCTGTCATTGTGAATCGTCTGTTAGATCTTCCTTGTCGTACCGGTTCTTTTGTAATTAGAACAGTAGATGGTCCTTACGCCTATTTCTTAATAGTCTATTCGTTCTTCATCTTATTCTACAAAGAAGAAATTCCACCTAGTTTACGAATAATTCCACTGAAACGCCTGAAACTTCAAATAGAAACACGTAATAGTGAACTCCTTTCATAACTTGAGAGTTTCTCTCCTGGTATAATTCAGTTCAAAGTATCCAGCGCGAAAGTAATGAAGCAAGAGACTGGAGAAGCGCCCTGGTTGTGAGAGTTAACTGCAGGTTCTTATGTTTGATTCGTCCGAGAGAGCGTCAAAGCGCAGCCGGACCTCGCCCCCGCGTAATCAAGATGCCAGCCAGGCAAGCTTCATGGCTCGTGCCCGGCATTAGCATCGCCACAAAGGCAGGTGAGGTGGGCAGAGCTCTGCAGCCGCGACGCGCTCCTGCCACCGCAATACTAGACATCTGCGATAACACCTGTATTCGTCCAAAACAGAGACAATCCTCACAGTATGACATTAAATAGAGCTATTTTAGCCAATTTTTCTTAAATATTACATTCATTTTTTGCTTATTAAATTAATAATTTTTATTTATTTTTTTCGTTAAATTAAAGCTAAATTTGCCTGCGTAAAAGCTGCCGAAATTAGGAATTGCCATAATTTAAATAATACCAAGTTCGACACTTCATCTGCGCATGCATTACTACTTGCCGACGCGGCATACAGATAATTGTCACTCGTGCAATTGCGACGACAACAGACGTACTTTGCATTATTGAAATGCCGATTGGCAATCCCTAGTTACGGCAGTTTTAACATCATTGTGCATAAGATATATTTAATTTGATGAAAAAAAATTAAATTCAGATTTATTTAATACGCAAGCAAATAAACATTTCTTTTTTTAAAAAAATGGTGAAATGGCTCCAATCAAGGATACTAGCGGCAAACTTTGCAAGTTCTATTTCCATGGGTAATAATAATAATTTCGTGTGGTCGTAATGACCTGGTGACAGGGTTTCTATGGACTGCGCATTCCGTCCCTTAACATACCCCGAGAATCCTCCCGGGTACAGGGGGCCTACAGTTTAACGTGGAATCTGAACCACGGAAGCGTTCTGGCGTACTTCACATTACACAGCAAGCTGTGCCAGAGGTGAAGGCCGGGTTAAGTGCCTATGAAAATCCCCACCGCGACAGGGATTCGAACCGTGGGCATTCCGATCTTCAGTCAGACGCCTTAACCACTGATCCACCAGACTGATACATTTCTATTACTATAAATATCGAATTTCAATAAAATAAGAGATGACCGCACAAAACACGCAGACTATTATGGTAGATGTACACTTTACTATGGGATCCAGAAAGAAGACTTGTACATCTGCTGTTTATCTCCTCCACATTGTATTAATGCAATGCAACCCGTCATTGTGGCGCACTGGATCGGGGAGGTACAAGGGGCCGGGCACGAGCCCAGGGACCCCTCGCAACGCCCAGGTGAATGCCGGGACGGTCCTCAATTTCCGCCTCATAAAATACACATTTCACAAACAAAAAATACATTTATCACACCCATAACATTGTTACATATTCCGCAGACAGATCGCAACACTTCACTTTCCAAATTAGTAGTTGTTACGACCTGGCAGTAGATATAAATGTCAACAAGGACATGCAGCCGAAAAACCAAAGATCCAGATCTGACCCTGTCTCATCAAAGGCCGCCGATTCCTAATGCCGGTAAAAGGTGGTGAAGAAGCAGAAGATAGTGTTAATGCACTGCGTTTTGTTTCTCTGAAAACTTCATCCACAGAATCCAGTCCAAATGTAGTCGAAGACATCATTCTATTCACGGATATGTCCGTCGAGTTGATAAGAAAACAAATTATAAGGAGCAGACGAGATTGGCGAGTTGTAGAAGATTTACTGCTACCAGAAAAATTTTAGGTTTCGTGCAAACGGTTACTGATCGTCAAAAGAAATTGTCCTACTTAAATTGTTAACTTTCAACAAGATATACATGAACATGACACAGAACGTAGAATCTTTGAGACAAAAGACTGTTGTAGGAATATGGACTGTTGGGATTATTTCAATAAAACTCTGGTCTATCGACATTCCTAAACTTCTTGCAAATCATTATAGCGAAAAAAATACTTCATATTCTCCCAGAATCAAACTTTTCTAGCAAAAGATCTGCATGTTGTCGTCACACCAGCAAATGCTTTTTGATGTATCCAACACTATGATATTTTTCTTCGCGTAAGAATATTTTGTTTAATGGTGCATTCTACTAACAGATATATTTCTCATTGTTTAATACAAACGTTATAAAACAGCATTTATTTCTTTTTCTTATATTTTCTCACACAATTCTTTACTCATCCATCAAAAAAACTACAATATTCCAAATTTTCTTGTTAATTCTAAGGTTCAGTTTCATAAAGTTGCTGCATTCTACAACTTTAAATATATGTTCCTGAATACTGATCCAATGTTGTATAGTAAATGGTTTGTCATGTCAATAATGTTAATCATCGGTTGATATGAATACTCCATGGCAGTCGGTGTAATTTTAATTACTGCATCTGTTTCAGTTGCTATATTTAATTTGTTTTAATTTTTGACTCTTAAATCAAAATACACTCCAAATGTTTTGTTCATAACATTCAGAAAATTCTCTTTCAGGGACAAGTAAGTAGCTTGTGCTTTCTCCTGCCTCCAAAAATCGTACTATTGTGAGATAAATACTACTATCGTATTTAGATACCGCTGGACCAGATATTATTCACGATCACAATTAAGAACGAAATAAAATGCGGTGGCCGGATAGCTCAGGCGGTAAACTTCCTGATTGCAGCCCGAACGACCTGCGTTCGATATCAAATGACGCCGATGATATTAATCGAAGCTAAGACGTCCGG
>JARYHS010013630.1:230387233-230412233 GCA_031002005.1 Vandiemenella viatica
CGGGCTGGCCATCTCTGTACACTGGCACTAGCAGTCCATTTGGCTAGTAATCAGGTCTAGTCCGGGGTGGTGGGTGTAAAAAAAAACATCAGTACCGGGCTGGCCATCTCTGTACACTGGCACTAGCAGTCCATTTGGGTAGTAATCAGGTCTAGTCCGTGGTGGTGGGGTAAACGTGGTTTCAGTCCTGTCCTTATGTAAGGCTGTTACGACTGAAAAACTCTGACGCCAGACCATACATACCAAGCGGCATTACATTTTATTTGAAAGTACTGAGAATAAGGATTCGTTGTCCGGAATTATGGAGAACTGTTCTAGTGTTGTGTCAACGTGAGTTAAACATCGTGCTTATCGAATTTTTTAACTGCTGACAAAGTGATTTCCTACTGCGATTCATCGTCGTTTCAAGGCTGTTTATACGACAATACGTTGATAGGTCTACTGTAAATCGATTGCACTAAAATTTGGTGATTGCGAGAATGTAAAGGCCATAATTGTATGGACTGGGGCATGGACTGGGAAGGAATTCGGCATGGTATTTTGAATGAATAACTCGACATTCATCTGGAGTTGGTGGTCGTGGTTTTCTTTTTTAGGTTCTACGCCTCGTCGACATCGAAGCCTTTAGAGGTGGGAAAGGACGTGGACGAGGAACGGTGGGAATTCGCCATGGCAAATGAAGAAATCACCCCGTCATTCGCCTCGAGTTATTTGGGGAAACCATGGAAAACTCAAATCTGGATGCCCGGACTGGGATTCGAGCCCACGCCCTCCCAAATGCTAGGCCAGATCTTTACCGATCACGAGGTGTGATAGGACTGGTGCAAGGATCGGGATCGAATTCAGGCATGGTCTTTTGAAGGAACCAACCCAACAATCACCTGAAGTACGGAGTAATGGCTCGTTTGGTCATTATGACCAGGGTTTTTTATTGCCTGCGCATTCCCCCCCTCTATGGTGATTGCGAGAATGTAATGGTCATAATTGTATGGACTGGCGGCAAGGACTGGGAAGGAATTCGGGCATGGTATTTTGAATGAATAACTCGACATTCATCTGGAGTTGGTGGTCGTGGTTTTCTTTTTTAGGGTTCTACGCCTCGTCGACATCGAAGCCTTTAGAGGTGGGAAAGGACAGTGGACGAGGAACGGTGGGGAATTCGGCCATGGCAAATGAAGAAATCACCCCGTCATTCGCCTCGAGTTATTTGGGGAAACCATGGAAAACTCAAATCTGGATGCCCGGACTGGGATTCGAGCCCACGCCCTCCCAAATGCTAGGCCAGATCTTTACCGATCACGAGGTGTGATAGGACTGGTGCAAGGATCGGGATCGAATTCAGGCATGGTCTTTTGAAGGAACCAACCCAACAATCACCTGAAGTACGGAGTAATGGCTCGTTTGGTCATTATGACCAGGGTTTTTTATTGCCTGCGCATTCCCCCTCTATGGTGATTGCGAGAATGTAATGGTCATAATTGTATGGACTGGCGGCAAGGACTGGGAAGGAATTCGGGCATGGTATTTTGAATGAATAACTCGACATTCATCTGGAGTTGGTGGTCGTGGTTTTCTTTTTTAGGGTTCTACGCCTCGTCGACATCGAAGCCTTTAGAGGTGGGAAAGGACAGTGGACGAGGAACGGTGGGGAATTCGGCCATGGCAAATGAAGAAATCATCCCCGTCATTCGCCTCGAGTTATTTGGGGAAACCATGGAAAACTCAAATCTGGATGCCCGGACTGGGATTCGAGCCCACGCCCTCCCAAATGCTAGGCCAGATCTTTACCGATCACGAGGTGTGATAGGACTGGTGCAAGGATCGGGATCGAATTCAGGCATGGTCTTTTGAAGGAACCAACCCAACAATCACCTGAAGTACGGAGTAATGGCTCGTTTGGTCATTATGACCAGGGTTTTTTATTGCCTGCGCATTCCCCCTCTATGGTGATTGCGAGAATGTAATGGTCATAATTGTATGGACTGGCGGCAAGGACTGGGAAGGAATTCGGGCATGGTATTTTGAATGAATAACTCGACATTCATCTGGAGTTGGTGGTCGTGGTTTTCTTTTTTAGGGTTCTACGCCTCGTCGACATCGAAGCCTTTAGAGGTGGGAAAGGACAGTGGACGAGGAACGGTGGGGAATTCGGCCATGGCAAATGAAGAAAATCATCCCCGTCATTCGCCTCGAGTTATTTGGGGAAACATGGAAAACTCAAATCTGGATGCCCGGACTGGGATTCGAGCCCACGCCCTCCCAAATGCTAGGCCAGATCTTTACCGATCACGAGGTGTGATAGGACTGGTGCAAGGATCGGGATCGAATTCAGGCATGGTCTTTTGAAGGAACCAACCCAACAATCACCTGAAGTACGGAGTAATGGCTCGTTTGGTCATTATGACCAGGGTTTTTTATTGCCTGCGCATTCCCCCTCTATGGTGATTGCGAGAATGTAATGGTCATAATTGTATGGACTGGCGGCAAGGACTGGGAAGGAATTCGGGCATGGTATTTTGAATGAATAACTCGACATTCATCTGGAGTTGGTGGTCGTGGTTTTCTTTTTTAGGGTTCTACGCCTCGTCGACATCGAAGCCTTTAGAGGTGGGAAAGGACAGTGGACGAGGAACGGTGGGGAATTCGGCCATGGCAAATGAAGAAAATCATCCCCGTCATTCGCCTCGAGTTATTTGGGGAAATCATGGAAAACTCAAATCTGGATGCCCGGACTGGGATTCGAGCCCACGCCCTCCCAAATGCTAGGCCAGATCTTTACCGATCACGAGGTGTGATAGGACTGGTGCAAGGATCGGGATCGAATTCAGGCATGGTCTTTTGAAGGAACCAACCCAACAATCACCTGAAGTACGGAGTAATGGCTCGTTTGGTCATTATGACCAGGGTTTTTTATTGCCTGCGCATTCCCCCTCTATGGTGATTGCGAGAATGTAATGGTCATAATTGTATGGACTGGCGGCAAGGACTGGGAAGGAATTCGGGCATGGTATTTTGAATGAATAACTCGACATTCATCTGGAGTTGGTGGTCGTGGTTTTCTTTTTTAGGGTTCTACGCCTCGTCGACATCGAAGCCTTTAGAGGTGGGAAAGGACAGTGGACGAGGAACGGTGGGGAATTTGGCCATGGCAAATGAAGAAAATCATCCCCGTCATTCGCCTCGAGTTATTTGGGGAAACCATGGAAAACTCAAATCTGGATGCCCGGACTGGGATTCGAGCCCACGCCCTCCCAAATGCTGGGGCCAGATCTTTACCGATCACGAAGTGTGATAGGACAGGTTGCAAGGATCGGAATGGAATTCAGGCGTGGTCTTTTGAAGGACCCAACCCAAGATTCACCTGAAGTACGGAGTAATGGCTCGTTTGGTCATTATGACCAGGGTTTTTTTATTGCTTTCGCATTCCGCCTCTACCATAGCCTACTTGAACTTAACAGGGTGTAGAGAACCTACAGTTTAAACTTGAAACCGAACAACGGAAGTGTTAAGGCGTAACTACATTACGACGCAAGTTGTGAAAGATGTGAAGGTCAGGTTGAGGGCTTTTCACTTTCCCGTCAGAGGGCTTAAGCACGAATGCAGTAATTTCACAAAAAGCATGGAAAGCCGAAATCTTGATGGTCGGGGCAGGGATTCAAACCCACGTCCTCCCGACGCCTTTTTGAAGGAAACACCCCGGCATTCGCTTGGAATGATTAGGTAAACATAAAAACCCCAAATCTGGATGCCTGGACGGGGGTTCGAACCGCGTCCTCCCGAATTGCGAGGCCAGAGAGTTACCGCTCACCCACCACGCTCAGTCTGAGCCGTAAGAATACGCACAAAACTTGTCCAAAATACTCGCCGTCACAACGTCTTTCGCCGAACTTATCGCAGTTAGTAAGTCTTGGTTCACTCAATATCCGTACAGTATGCATATGCCTCTGCCAAAGAAACGGGTATAAGTAGCAAGAATGTGTAGTTTATTAGAGTTACTGTATTATTCTCTAACATGCAGTGCCCCAGCTAAAGATGTTTTGTCAAAGTTCCACATATTTCCCTGTTAACCCGCTCACCCACCACGCTCGGTATGGGCCGGTAAGAATATGCATAAAACTTTGTCCAAAAAACACTCGCCGTCACAAACGTCTTTCGCCGAACTTATCGCAGTTAGTAAGGCTTGGTCACTTAATATCCGTACAGTATGCAATATACCTCTGCCAAAGAAACGGGATAAGTAGCAAGATTGTGTAGTTGATTAGAGTTACTGTATTAGTCTCTAACATGCAGCGTCCCAGCTAAAGATGTTTTGTCAAAGTTCACACTATTTCCCTGTTAACCGCTCACCCACCACGCTCGGTATGAGCCGTAAGAATATGTATAAAACTTTGTCCAAAACACTCGCCGTCACAAACGTCTTTCGCCGAACTTATCGCAGTTAGTAAGTCTTGGCCAAGGCAAGGATGTAGTCTATCCCCTGGCCTTTTGAAGGAAGCATCCTGGCATATGATTGCAAATGGTCTACAAGTAACAGAATATAACCATTTCAAGTCAATGTTCGGTTCAGTTTGATGAGAGGTCAATCCATGCTACGTAAAACACAGTCCATACCAGGATATTTTTTTTTTTTGGACGGGGTGACATTGACGCCTTACATTGGCTGACTGTTGCTTTGTGTTTGGGTCGTAACCATAGCGCAATGACTCGTCACCAATAATGACAGAAAATCTGGATCAATTTCAAAGCACGACATGTTTCAAGTCGACGTTCTTTTTATTGTTAGTCACAGCCCGAGGAAAAAACTTGGCAGCAACCGTTTTCATTCCAAAATCTTCTGTTAAATTTCGCTGAATCGAGCTCCAAGATAACCCACTAATTTCTGACAGTTGATAAATTGTCTGTCGACGGTCAAAGAGCAAAAGCTCTGGAATTTTTTTTCACATTTCGTCGATTCGTACATTTGATGGACGTGCAGAACGAGGTTTGTCATCAACCAACATGTCACTATTTTTAAGCCTAGTGAACCGAGTTTCAGCAGCATTTTATCTCATTAGAAAACAAAGTTTCTCAGCTGCACGTTACTCACTTAAACTTACATCACCAAAAAAACGAAACAATAACAAAACAGCGCTGGCAGAAACAGATTGACAGAAGCCAGGTCGGCAACACACGCGGCACTGTACTGGAAATGAGTTGCGCCATAAACGCCTAGCGGCAGAAACGCGTATTTTTTTTTAACTGCTTTACGTCTCTCAACAGCGAGGTCTTTAGAGACGGGAAAGGATGCGGGGCAAGGATGGGAGCAAGGATTGGGAAGGAATTCGGCCATGGTCTTTTGAAGGAAGCACTTGGCATTTGCCTGGAGTGATTTGGGAAACCATGGAAAACCCAAATCTGGATGCCCGGACGGGGGTTCGAACCGGCCGTCCCCCGAATGCGAGGCGAGAACGCTAACCGTTACACCACCACTCTCGGTAGAAACGCATAGTCCACAAGCTTCGAGCATGGCAATGCTATTCCGGTGAACTTCTCTGTTCATACCGCAGAATTCTCATACCTCACAGAATGACAAAAGCAGCAGAGTACACACCTGGTGCGGTTGGGCTCGCTCAAGTGGTTTGGTCGGTACTCGGCCAAAATGTACTTACGTAGTTAATGGACGCACTCGGCATGTACCTGTTATTTGCCTCGGCACGCACTGGTAAATACCTCCGCGAATTCCTCGTTCGAAAAAGGAGCGGCATGTCGACATCTGTCCGAAAAGTCCAGTTGCTCGCTCAAGTGGTCTGGCAACGGCTGCGTCACACCTGGTGCGGCTAGAGGGGTGCGTGGTCAAGGACAATAGGGGTATAACTGAGGTTAGTCAAGTGGTTAGTCAAGTGGCCCTCATGTCAAGTGGTTAGTCAAGTGGCCCTCAAGTCAAGTGGCCAATAGAACCAGAGATAATACATGTCAAGTGGTTAGTCAAGTGAAACTCCAGTCAAGTGGGAGGGGAGAGAACAATAGGTGTGAAAATGATTGACAGGTGGGAGGGTGGAGAACAATAGAATGATACAATGTATCCAATTAGAACAATAGCCTAATTAGCATAACAATAGATTGATACAATGTATCTTTTGGCCGCGTACCGGCCAAACATACCTACTGGCAGTCACCACGACCTGGCGCGGACCATTGTTATTTGTGTGTGGTAGTTCCATGGAGTTTCCCATCGTGCATTAAGTTGCTAAATGCCGGTAGCTGGTGGTGTGGGAGACTTGGTGATTGAAATTGATCGATCAGCGACCAAAGACTTGTGAATCCGTATATTTCACTTTGCTGCCACAACTACATAGCGCAGACCACTGGTGTTTGCATGTCCTCAAGTCTTCCATCGTGCACTATGGTGGTTGGATGTCGGTAGCTACGGGAGTGTGGGAGATATGATTGTTGAAAGTGGTCGACCTGAGGAACTTTCATATTTCTACCAAAGACGTGTGTGTCCCTATATTCCACTTTTCAGCCAAAACTACCTAGCGCAGACCTCTGGTGTTTGTGTGTGGTAGTAGCATGAAGTTGTCGATCGTGCACAGCGTTGGCCAAATGTCGGTAACAGTGGGGGTATGGAATATATGGTGGTTGAAATTGGTCGATCAGGGACAATTTCGTATTTCGACCCAAGACTTTGTGTCCGTATATTTCACTTTGCTGTCACAACTACATATCACAGACCACTGGTGTTTGTATTTTGTAGTGGCCTCTAGTCTTCCATTGTGTACCATGGTGGTTAGATGTCGGTAGCTATGGGAGTGTGGAAGATACGATGGTTGAAAGTGGTCGACCTGTGGCACTTTCATATTTCGACCAAAGACATGTGTGTCCCTATATTTCACTTTCCCGCCACAACTACCTAGCGAAGACCACTGTTGTTTGTGTGTGATAGTAGGCTCAAGTCTTCCATCGTGCACAATGGTGGTTGAATGTCTATAGCTGTGGGAGTGTGGGAGATAAGTTTGTTCAAAATGGTCGACCGAGGGTATTTTGTTATTTCGACCAAATACGTGTGTGTCCTAACATTTCACTTGGAAAACACAACTAATTAGCACAGATCACTGGTGTTTGCGTGTAGCAGTAGCCTCGAGTCTCCCATCGTGCACTTTGGTGGTTGCATTTCGGTTGCTGTGGGGGTGTAACAATTATGAAGATTGAAATTAGTCGACCGATGGCATTTTCATATTTCGAGCATAGACATGTGTGTCCCTGTATTTCACTTTGCAGCCATAAATACCCAGCGCAGATCGCTGGTGATTGTATGTAGTATTAGCCTCTGTCTCTCATCGTGCACTATTGTGAAAAATTCTTTACAAACACGAACGAAGTTGTGAGCACCAAATCTATATATATAAAACTAGAACCGGCTATACTGGTAACTGAAAAACTAAAAAACTACTGCGTAGATTTAGATGGGGTTTTCACCGTTTTAAAGACTAGAATCTTAGCTGAATTGTTCGATATGTCTCAACGCAACATAACGCAGGAGCAGTAAGTGAAAATCTGAATGTATTGCATGAAACACCAAAGACGAAATACCAACCAGATGCATACTTCATACTTCGTAAAAAAAAAAAAAAAAAAAAAAAAAAAAAAAAAAAAAAAATTACAGCCATATTATGGCATGAGTCGTTTCCTTCCTGAAATTTTGGTTTTTAATGATTAAACCCTATAGATGGCCGTATGGAATGTGAATAGGTAAGGGGACATCAATAAATTACGTGAGGTGTTTTTCCGGATTTACGGACCCCCCCCCCTCCTCTGGTGTGATTTCGTGAAAACTGGCCGGACCCCCCCCCCCTCCTATTTCACCTCACCTAATTAATTGATGCCCTCTAACAACGTAAAGTGGAAAATATGTAAATTAATTTTAATAATATAATGAAAAAACCTATCCGTATATTCTTTGTTTCTCGAAGCTACTTTCTCAGGCCACACAGCTACAATCTCCGATGTTTGAAAGTTAAATTATATTCGTGTTGAAGTAAGGAAAGTGTATTTGATAGGTTTGACCATGAAAGTGATCTGTTAAAACCTTCCGAGAACTTCGTTTCTTCTTGAAACTACGAGCTCAGAACGAATATTACTACAGATTTATTAAAGATTGTGGGATACGATTATGTACCTTACCTTTAAATTTTATGCTGCTTACCAGAAGATTGGGAAAGAGCAATAGGTTACAAGTAGGGTTGAAAATTACAGGCCAATTAGTTTGACATCAGTAATAGGAAAAATGATAGAGATATTGATATGAAACTATATCAGAAATGTTGTCAGGAAAGAAACTGGTTTTCAGATTAACAACATGCCTTTATGCAAGGATATTTATGCTAATCGCAGATGGTGGGCTACATGCATGATATTTCAGATAAATTGGACAATGGAGGCGAAGTTCGCTGTTACTAGTAAGCAATGTATATCTGATGGGTTTGAACATGAAAATATACTGTTTAAAACCTTTAGTGTTGGCATTTCCGGTATTTTTATCATTTATTATAGAATGATTCTGTCTTCCTGACAAAATTCATTGTTTGTATTGCTGCTCGAATGTGGTTGATGAAACTTGGTACATGTGTACCTGATAAGATATGTGTAAATATAGCAGGAATAACTCAACCCCAACCCGATCTCTTTTCTGCTACACCGGGGTTAGCCGTTTAAATACGTACAGAAAGAGGAGCAACCGACGTGATATTTGATTAACAAATGCAGAAAACTGACCTCTGTTATGAACTTAAATATTTACTGTGACAAATCAATCTAGATCATGCCGGGCAACGCCAGGAAATGTGCTAATGTATAATATTGTTTCGTCACACTTCACAACGGTTGATGTAAGGAATCAAATTTTACCCCGGGTTATATTACGAATATCTGTTAACTTAATAAAAAACAAATTTTGAGAATAAGTCCCTGCGAAATTTATTCAATATTGATTAACTAAAGCCTTTTTTTTTGGGAGGCGGGCTGCTGGAGAGTCATAGGGGACTCTTTTCAGCCAATCTACTACTACGGGGAGGGAAGGGGGATGGAAGGTCGGCCGTGGCCTTGTAGGGAACCATCCCAGCATTCGCCTAAGTGTCTGAGGGAAACCACGGAAAACCTCACACAGGATGGCCGAACCGAGTTTAACCCCGGTCGTCCCGAATGATAGGTAGGAGGCCAATATTGGTTTCCTCCCATCTCGGTAGCCTTTTTTTTTTTTTTTTTTTTTTTTTTTTTTTTTTTTTTTTTTTTTTTTTTACATTTCATTCCTCCCAGCAGAAGGCTGGGAGGCGGGCTGCTGGAGAGTCATAGGGGACTCTTTTCAGCCAATCTACTACTACGGGGAGGGAAGGGGGATGGAAGGTCGGCCGTGGCCTTCTAGGGAACCATCCCAGCATTCGCCTAATTGTCTGAGGGAAACCACGGAAAACCTCAGACAGGATGGCCGAACCGAGTTTAACCCCGGTCCTCCCGAATGATAGGTAGGAGGCCAATATTGGCCTCCTCCCATCTCGGTGACCTCGGTAGCCAATTTGAGTTTAATTATAAAGTAATTTGTAAACATTTCAACTGCGAGAAACATATTGCGTTTCGTTGAACGTGATTATCTGTCTATCTGCTTGGATGAACGGAATCCACAAAAAAACTTCAGCTCGGATTTTGTATCCATAATGCGAAAGGTAAAATAGGGTGTGTTTCATTTTGATGTGAAATTGGAAAACTGACTAATTTAAGGTAAAAGTTTTCATAAATTAATATCCATTTTTATTTGAACTTGATTCACGCAAAAGCTACAGGTAAAATTTGATTTACTTGTGCCAGCCTAAATGTCTGTAGTGGTTTCAGCGTACGAGAGGCATTGTATTAGCTTTTGCCGATGATGATCTGTGAAATAATCGGTTTAACATTGTAATGTTACATGTGATCAAGAGAACTACAGGGGCTCGCGAATAATTTATACGAAATAAACCGAGCGTGGTGGGTAAGCGGTTAACGCCCTGGCCTCGCATTCGGGAGGACGCCGGTTCGAATCCCCGTCCGGGCACCCAGGTTTGGTTTTTCCATGGTTTCCCCAGATCACTCCAAGCGAATGCCGGGCTGCTTCCTACAAAGGCCGTCGACAAATTCCTTCCGTTCCTTATTCCCAATCCCATCCCACCACTAATGACCTCAACGTCGACGAGACGTAAAGCCATAAGAAATGAAAGGATGATAAACTGATTCCACTTAAAATCTCATCTCGGATTCGGTCCCCAGTGGTACTCGTGGTTGCTGAAAAACTTCCATCTTTGCTCTACCTAACGATTACAAAATGGTAAAGATACGAGCAAGGTGACTTCGAAAGTTTTCCAAAATGATTACGAATCGAACAAGGACTGTGTTTCTAGGATTAGAATTTTTTGACATTCGATTTTACATTGTATGGTGCTAGAGATGTATTCAAGTATAAAATAATTAATTCGACGTAAACCCAATGACTGGATACGGACAAGGACCCATGCCCACTGTCGATATGCTGCTTGAATCGTGTTTGTTATGTAGTGATGGGCACACCTACCGGTGTTGCTGCGCGCGCACACGGGATCTGGGAGGTATAAGGTATAATGAGACAGCTTAATCAATCTGCTCACACAACGCTCAAACAATAATGTTAATTATTGGAGGTAAAGATTAATAGAGTTTGCGTTGAACGTGAAAGGATTGGCGGACAGAAATTGCCAGTACATCTACGGTCACAGAACTAAATGCGGCCACACACGCTTCGGTACACCTGAGAGGTTTACTTGTGCAGGTAGACCGGAGCACCGACGGAGCCCACACACGTAACGATAAACCTACAGCTATACCGGAGCACAGATGGAGCCCATTGTATCCAGTGTAACCATGGAATCGTTTTAATAGCTTTGAAATGTAAACAACAAAGAAAAAAAGTGAAAATTGACGTGAAAAGTGGTTTCCAAAAAGAAAATAATACACTCGTATTTCACTTCAATTTTTTAAATCATTTTTCGACTCATTTTTCATAGTAAAAAAAAATGTAGTGCACAGAAGGTATTTATTGGCATGAAGCAAAATACATGAACATATCAAAGAAATTTTATTATTTAAAAATTAAAATAATAAGGTAAATCTCACTTGAGGGGAGTGGGGTTCCACCACATCTTACCAAATCATGACAAGGAAGTGAGGGGTCCAAATTTAAGAAAAAAACGCCTCACGTAATTAATGGAGGCCCCCTTACAGAAATAAGGAAATGAGCATTATATAATAACAATTCCGTATAGTTAAGCAACTGGAAACAAATAATTTGCCGGAACACAGCATGCAACCCGTCATTTGCGACTGGCTGAGAGGATAGTTTTATTAATAATTCCACACTAATCGTTATCATAATCTTGATTAAATTTACGTATGAAATTTTTGGTGAGAACCGTGTTTTCCACCCAAATTGAAAAGCGTTATGAGATACTAAAACTAGGACACAACACATTGTTTCTATTGGGTTTGGTTTTAGTGTTGAGGTAGACAGTGTGTGTGTCACGGTATGTTGCGCGGCGCTCGTTTGGTTTGAGGGCTGGTGGAGGGGAGCCTCGAGCACCATTGATCTGCTCGCCAGTCGGGTGCTAATTACTCGGCTGTCCGACAGACGGCGCGCCAGCCGTATTAATAGCACTCTTCACAGCGCTCTCCACCTGATTGGATACCGACTCAGCCCAAATCGACTACTTAACCGCGCCTCCTCTACAGCAAACAAAATAATACCAGCTCTGAAATCAGGAACAGGGATTTCTTTTCCAACAGCTGATGACAATTATTAAAATATTACATTTTATTTGAATTACCAAACCTATTCTAAAACGTTGACTTAATAGTAAAGGTTGTTTGAAGTGCATAACTCCGTTCTCTTTTTTAAGTTAACTTTAATAGCTGGGAGGGGAAAAACAGATATAGCATCCAGCAGCTGTAATTATTTTTTGGGTTATTTGCTGCGTCTTTTTTTGTAAAGTTTCAGTTCCAACCATGGATCTTGTTCAGGGTTTCTTCTGTCTGTTGAATCTGGCGCAAAAGTCTGATTATACACCCTTCGTATTCCGAAAGCCAACTTGGATTGCTTGTTTTGTTTTTTAGCACTAGTTATGGTACTCTAAAGATGATATGAATGAGTTCCTTCATGTGACAAAGCTACCTTGTTGATTAGACATGGGTTTCTCCACAAGCGCACATTTCCACACCTGTCTCAGCTCATAACTCCCGTCTTTCTAACGATGTTTATGGTGTTCAAAAAAATGCCGAACAGTAAGTACATCTGTAGCCGACCCCGGTAGCGTAGGGGATAGCGTGCTAGCCTCGCGTTGCAGGGGTCGCCGGTTCGAGTCCGGCCTCGGGCATGGGTGGTTTTAATTAAGTGTTGTGTTTGTCTTGTGTCGTCTATACCACGGAGAATCTATAATACGTTGAAAGATACAATACATAGTTGCAAACTACGAAATTACATAACGCTGGCTGTATGGCCGGGTAGCCAAATGCCATTTAAAAAAAAAAAAAAGCATCTGTATAACATGAAGCGTATACAATATTACAGCTGTAACTTCACTTGATCGTCTACAATTATGGGTGTTTTTGGAGAGCATTAAATAACATTACAATCATCTTTTACTATACAAAAAAATTGCATTTGGGCTTTTGAAAATACAACTATTGCATAATTGTCTTTATTATGATCTTCTTTATAAAGTTAAATAGAAGTTATATCCAAAACTGGACACGCATACCCTATACACAGTTGGAAACGGTGGATCTACCAATAGATCTGTGTTCGCCTGCTGGAAAACCTGCTTTGCTATGGTCACCACAAAATAGATGCTGAAAGCATGGGCACCATGTTACAACTACAAACGAAATAAAAATCAGTAGATGAAATCTGTAAATTAACATACTGAAATGCTACTCGAGATGATTATCTGACAAAAAATCGAGAATTACTTCAGAAGTTTTAGTATTACGTTTGATTTATGATTCCCGATTGTTATGAAGGGTTCATTTGAAACCAAGTGTGAAGCTTTCTTGTTTGCTTATTAATGTTGGGAATTTGCTTCTCGATCAATTAAAAATGTAGTAGTGCTTAAATATACAGACAGATATAATAAACATTTACTACTCAAGTATCTTTCGAGGACGAGTTTTATTCCAACTTTCTCTTGTGAGTAATAATTAAATACACCATAAGAATTATATTCTGTGAAAACGATATGTCTGCAAGTTACTCCAATATTAAAAATTAGGTTAAAAGCCTTTTATGATGGCTTAGAGTTAATTCTGATAATTAATGATCGGTTAAGATTTAAATAATATTTAATAAGTCGCTAATGTTTGGCTTAACAGAAACGAATTGTTTCTTGGTATTTTCTGTTAGCCATGTGTTTACTGCGATATTCACAATCCACCGTTATCAAAAAAGTTCTTTATATACATGGAACAAAAAGGAAATAAGGGGGCGTCGATAAATTACGTGAGGTGAAATAGAGCGGGGGGGGGGGGGTGTCCGGTGAAATCTCACCAAGGGGGAGTCAACGGAAATCTCACGTGAGGTTTCTGTAAATTTTTGTTGGACTGTAGAGCTAAAAAAGAAGAAAAAAAAGTCTAAAAATCACGCAAAAGTCGATTTTAGGGGCGTATTTCGTCGAAAAGTGGGGGTTTAACCGGCTTTGGAAAAAAAGTCTCCAAAAGTTGCGAGGACGATTTCTAGTGGAGGAGGGGGGGGTCTCTAGGACCAGATCTCACCATAGGGGGGGGGAGGGGGGTCGGATCAGATCACACGAAGTCTCACCAGAAAAGGGGGGGTGTCCGGAAAAACACCTCACGTAATTTATGGATGCCCCCTAATATATCTATACATTCGCTTACAGCCAGTTTTTACAGTTGTGCATCGGGTCTATGTTTATTTCTCATGTTTTAAACCAAATTGTTGAGATAAAATAGCCTGACTACATTGTACTCGACAATAGTACTTTCTATCCTTTTCATGATAGACATCTTAATAATGGGTATGAAATAAAAATAAAAATGTTTTGAGTTTTATTTTTATTTCCTGTTTATTACAAGATTATGGTGAAAAACCCGTTAAAAATTATCATTCTTCCATTTATTTCCAAAGCTACTGATCTGAAAAGTCGATGGAGAATTTCATAAATCGAATAGTAAAATGTCGCGAAAATACATTTTTGAACATTTTTAATTTTTTGTAAGGCCTAATAAAAAGTAATTTTGTGTGTGTGTGATTATACATCTCGACAATTTCTCTAAACGAATAATGAACCCTATTTAAAAAATCATGTTTTATGGTATGTTTTAAAAAGATTTAGGAAAATAATTAAATCCAATTTAATAAACAATCTGTGTACGGAACTTTCAGGATGCGAGAGTAGTTCATATTTGACAATGCTAGTTTCAATATGCAACATACGGAATCAAATGTTGTTATGACAGCAAACGCAATGATTTGTCTTCGCTGCAGTGCTGATATCCTTGTCTCTCAGAATCTATCCCGTTTCTTACATCGATGTGCCACCAAGTATTTCTGGATGAAAGGTTCGATTCTCCATTGCGATCGGTTGGCAAATGGCAATCCAAGGATCTTAGAACACTAGACCTTCTGTATATTACTAAATTCAACTGTGCTAAAAGTGATGGATAGTTACAATTTGATTAAATTTTCATTTCCGATGTTCTATGATTCCTAAGTTCTCTTCTTTAAAGGAATGCTACGGAATGCCTCTTGATAAATCTTTAGCGAACTTAATCGTTACTTGTGTTTGATCATTATATACTATTCTATTGTTGTGCGATAACACTTTCAGTCCTTGTAGATGTTTTTTCAACATCATAGTGTATTCTTGCAGTGCCTATTGTTAGAGACAGTGAGTGTACCAGAAATTTTTGGACATGTTTGTGCATGCCGCTGCTTTGTAAAACGTAATACTTCTGGTTCAATACCAGTCAACTTCGTACGTAATCCTGAGCGACGTGGCTGCAGCTTCTGAAAATGGTATCCTTACAAATAGGAAAAAAATCTCTTTTAAAACAGCTTGGAATTAGACAGTGGCACGTGAAACCTTTATATTTAATATGTAAGACCAGGAAAAGATATCCGACAAACGAGGTGTAAATTAAAACAAAAATAGTTCCAATGTAGACTCATAGATTATGTGAGATTATTCTTGTCAAAATCTTGCTTTCAGTGTCGTTGAATTTACTGCAAGCGTGAAGTTTCTAACTGCAGCTTTCAAACTGGTTTTTATAGATACGAAAGAGTTGTCGTCATTCTTAATATATCCAGAGATTCCATAGCAGAGTCCTTACTGCTATTCGTAGACACTAAGGACACAAACTGATCACTTTCAGAACTATTCCTTCTCTATGAAAAGGACTAAAGCATTGAAACAACAGAAAAACATCGTCTCAGCCAACATTCAATCTTATTAACCTATACTCAAATTAATAAAACAAACATAAACGAAATTCACGCAAACAACACTGAGTACATAGTATCAACGAACATAAGAAAGAAAGCAAATGTCATCTCCCTTCTTCTTTTTTCTGTCCTTCTCTCATACGTATACATTTAGTAAACGAAAATAAGCAGAAAGTACTTAGACATTCATTTCAGCTATCGTAAATTAAAAATCCTCGCTAGCGAAACACTCAATGCCAAACGAAATAAGATGTTTCTGGAAAGATTATCAGAACTATAAGAAGCTGCATATATATGCAACTGTAATGTTGCGACTGGGAAACTGTGAACGTATCTAGAGGAAGCAAAGGAACTAAACCGCCACAAGTAATAATACCAACGTGCAGGGTGTCCACATGAAACCTCCAGGATTTGACAGAACAATGTAAAAAAACTATTAAGCATAGAACCTTGCGGTATTCATCATCCTGCAAAGCAACTCAAAAAGTTTTACGCAAAAAGTCAGTGCACTTCTACGAATGCTCCTTTCGTAATCCTCAAAATGTCTATTGTCTGTTTACATTCCCAGTGGCTAGAAATTTGTCAAACCAAGCCTTGATTGTCTTTTCATCTGGACGCACCCTATCAAATACATGCCAGAAATTTCTTTGGATAGCGATTGGTGAGGATGTTTCAGCATACCACAGCACTCATTGGGTTTTCTGTAGCCAAGTAAAATTTTTTGGTAATTATTTAACATTTGAAACAAAATCAAAACACTAACTTCGACAAAATTACACAAAAAACTTTTTGAGATTGTTTAAAGGATGGTCTAAACCGCAAGATTTTATATTTAATAGTTTTTTTAATATTATAATTTGAAATGAGGAAGGGTTTGTGTGGACAACCAGCAATATAATACTATGTTACAAACACGTACCAACATTTATGCAAAGCGAAAGGGAGTTATTAATCATTTCTTTTTATTGGTCAAAATATATCTTTTTTTTTAAAGGTACAAGTAAACATAGTCCCTCATTTGCCTGATGGACTTTATAAATCAAAATGTTTGATTGGATTAGGATTTAAGTTAATATAGTAAATATCACGAGTTTTATTCCAATTATCTTAAAACATTAAAAACGAGTGGATTTAATTACTGAAATTAATTTTAACAAATCGCAGTCTATTGAACTGAGTTGGAATATGAGACTTGCGTCGATCTTCGTCGCTTGACGACTGGCTGATTCTTGCATCTTGACCTATTATTGCATCTATGATACATGTAAAACTAAGTGGACTATGCTGGAACGGCCGTTTAATGAAAGCGACACCGGATTTCTCCAAGCTTGCCCACGGGCTGCCTTCAAACTACACTCCGATGACAGTGTAAACGATAATTCATGTGTCGCTGAGAAAAGTCCTCGTCCAACTGTTGCTGCTAGCCTACAACAGTTGCCAGGAACACAAACTCGTGCGTTCCATGATGGACACTTCTTTAAAACTTATGGTTTTGCGCCTCATCGACGTCGAGGTCATTAGAGGCGGGATAGGACTGAGGACAAGAACGAACGGGAAGGAGTTCGACCAATAACACGTAATAACCTCTCAATCACACACACCGAACGTGGTGGGTGAGTGGTTAACGTTCTGGCCTCGCAATCGGGAGGACGGAGGTTCGATTCCCCGTCCGGGCATCCAGATTTGGGTTTTCCATGCTTTCCCCAAATCACTCCAGGCGAATGCCGGGATGCTTCCATTAAAAGGCCATGGTCAAATTCCTTCCCATTCCTTCTCCCCAGTCCTATATCTCCTGTAATGACCTCGACGTCGACGAGGCGTAAAGCCACAAGTAAAATAAAAAAAGTCAATCTTATAGCTCACTCAGCTCCATGCTTATTCTTTTTTGGTGGAGGGGTAATGTTCGACCAATGCCACTAGGAAGCTGGGAGTATGGCTCCTCCGATAAGCGAACATGTAAAACAAAGTTGCAGTTTGTTGACGCGGACAGAAAACTGGTCATAACACTTCACTGGCGGGAATTCGTCGCTGCTATACGTTACAGCATTGCGTGTTCACGACATTAATTAACCGGACAGACCGAGAATGATTTGCAAGTTATGTCGCTTAAAAGCTTCTTTGTAGTCATGTTACCGGCCTAAAAGTTCTTCTTCCTTATATATAAGAACGTATCGCCCCACAAGTCAATTTTTGTGAAGGTTAATGGTCCTTATCGTACATTGTTAATACCGCCGAGTGTCAATCGTCCAGGTCTTTTGCTGATACTGACTGGTATTTGCTACGTCCACATTTAAGTTCACGTCTCACAGTTTCATCAATAAATATTTTCAGAGGCAAATTAGAGCATTATAATGTTCAAAAGAAGATATGTGAGTAAGGCAAATATAGGTTTTTTTAGGCTTTCTTTGCGTAAGGCTTTACGCCTCGTCGTCGTCGAGGCATTATAGGAGGAAAAGGGGTGGGTGCAAGAAACGAGAAGGAATTCAGCCATGACCTTTTGAAGGAAGCATCCTGGCATCCGTCCGGAGTGATTTGGGAAAATCATAGAAAACTCAAGTCTGATTGCCCGGACGGGGATTCGAACCCGCATCCTCCGGAATGCGAGTCCAAAACGTTACCACTAACCCATCACGTTCGGTGGAAATTTAGGGGCGCTAAGGACCAACCACCAGCTCTCTAATATCCAATATTATATCGAACTGTATCAAAGAAGAATTTCATTTCATTCCCATGGTATTAAGTAACCAAAAGAGGATTCAGCGTAGTCGCATTTATTAGCTGAGATAAGAAACAGATTTTCAGTAGTGATACGCGATGATTTAAGTTTGTTATTGGGAAATAAGGCATCAAATATCGAAAAATTAGTGCCATTACAGCAAGCTTAGCCTTTTTAGTAATAATATTTTTATCATATTTATTTGTTAATCACACTGTGAATTTTACACCGATATTATTTATATCTTTTATTAAAGTAAATTTAGAAATATGTTCTCGATTTTTCTATATATATGATATTGTATACTTCACGTAAGATAGGCACCATGGAAGCACTGTTTCAAGAAGTGGATTATGAACTATAAAAGTTGGAGCATTATGGGTTAAATTATTTATTACAAGAAGGGGTGGTGTGTGGTTTTTTTTCTGAAAAGGGGAAGGTGAGTAATTTTTTTTCTAAAAGGAGGAGGAGGGACGGGGTTGCCCAAAAAAAGATGGGGAATCTATGGATTAGAGTATATGATTTATATTTCAAAAACAAAGCCATCGGTTTTTGGTCACTGAAATAACTGCTCGTGATTCTTAATTCCTCCACAAATGCAATACATACCACGGGAAGTGTAGTCCGCAAATGCGACGTCACTTGCACGTCCACTTTTTTATTAATAATTGTGAGTTAAATATTAGAATTAAGACTTTTACCAGGAAGATGAGTCTTCACTTCACCTGTGACAAACCTTTCCAAAGATAAAGGTCACCTTAGTGAGACGGGATTAGAGAAGGAAATAGGCCATGGCTTTTTGAAGAAACCGTCTCTAAATTCACCTGGAGTGATTTGGGGAAACCAACGAAAACCCCAATCTGGATGGGCGGACGAGGATTCGAACCTGCGTCCTCCCAAATACGAGGCCAGAGCATTACCGCTGACCCAGCACGCCCGAATTAGTTCGAACGTCCTTGATAAATTGTGACTTCGCCTACCTGAGCAGATAATGAGAAGTTATAATTCAAGGTATAGACGTCATGATCATGTTAACATACCAATGGCCCGGTAATATGTCCTAATTGATCCATATTTTATTTAGTCACATTCAGTTAACTGGCACGTAATGTTGTTCTATCTTTTTCAATATACTCGCACATGTTCTGCTTTCATAAGTTGTCGTCTTATACTCTTGTTGTCGTTCTTCTTCCAAGTCTGCCATTCTAATCATTTTTCGACCGCAACTATTATGCAACCTTATAAACTGTTAATATATTCAATCAGTCACACACTTCACACTGAAAAAATATCGGCAGACACACGCCACGTCATCTGTGTAATAGGTGCGTAGTAACTTCCTATCTGGTACATCATCTTTCGTCACTCGGTAACGTCACTAGATGCGTTGTATGTCTCCCACTTTCTTGCCACTATTTCTTATAAAGAAACTTCATCGCAAAATACTTTTAACAACAATTGCATTGATGTATTTTAAATAATAATTTATTATGTTATTGAGATATCTGATGACCGTAAATTCAAGAGAGAAATCGAACTAATTCTCCCACTAATGTATTTATTATATATATGTCAATGCCTTTTTTTTTTTTTTACTTATGGCTTTACGCCTTTTCGATGTCATTAGAGGTGGGATGGGACTGAGGATAAGGAACGGGAAGGAATTTGGCCACGACCTTTCGATGGAAGCATCATGGAATTCACCTGGATTGATTTGGAGAAGCAACGGTAAACCCAAATCTGGATGCCCGGACGGGGATTAGAACCTGCGTCCTCCCGAATGCGAGGCCGGAGCGTTTACCGATCACCCACCAGGCTCGGTAAAGTCAATGAGCCCTAACGATTATGATCTGAAGGGTATGTTACAAACTGATTGTTTCATTCCGTGAAACAAATAGTAAAATATGTTAGTGTCTTGGACCAATAACATTTTGTGGGTTGCTAAGGCAGTTTCGCAAGAAGCAAACACCTTGTTTGCTCCCAGTTCTATCCTCTCAACCGCATTCATGAAGTAATGGCAGTCGTGCAACTCAGATTGCCTCTGGCGATTGCCAATCAGCTGCGGAGGACTTGTTTCGAATTGCCAGGGACTGTACAGAGTCGCTACGAGTGGGTAAGAAATTCGGAAGGGAGGAGGGTTTTGAGGTCTTTCTCTCTCCCTGCTCGCTGCCCTACGTTACCATAGAAACCGTCAATGGAGGCAGACTCGTCTGGTGGTAGTGGCTACGGATCGAAAGAAGACTTTCTGCAATCATTTTATCAAAGCAGAACGCTACCAAGTGCCAAGTTGTGTTTTAAGGGTATACAATGACAGTGTGCGGTGACCGCACCACTTTCGCAACCTACCCGAAACTGCTACTAACCTTTTGAAAATTGGATTAACTGCTTCATTATAATATCCTCTTCGCGTTTTGCACTCTTATTGTACAGAAAACTTGCCACAAATTAAATTAAAAATGACGAAACATCAGAGGCTGTGCAACTGCGAAATGCTACCTGCCACTGCAAAAATGACATAAAAATTATAGGTGCAGGGATCATATCAATCTAAAAAAATTAGTTTTTCCATAGAGGTCGTGGTTAGGTTGAAACGCGGCTAAAAGAAGAAACAAAATTACGAAAATTTGGTTCTGTGGCACCCATTTCGGAATGGCATATTTGTTTACAGCGGAAGCAATCGATCGTCTCTGAATGCTTTTATTGATATAAGATGGAGCGTGTTGTTGTGCTTCACCTCGGACAAATATTTTCTGTTAGTACATTTTGTGTGATTTTCTTTTTAAAACAGAGGAAAGATGAAACGGTAAGAAAACTTCACAATAAAGGATGTAACCAACATTTCAAGAGATTGTCACTGATTTTACAGCGCTGGCGCATCTAATAGCTGTGCATCCCTCTCCTAATATAATAATTTAGTAGAGTCCAAGATACAACCCCGAAGCAACATATGAGGTATTAATGAGGCAATCGTCGTTCAGTTACTACTAGTACACTAGCCTGATCAGAGGACAATATTTACCGGTGTCTTAGCATTTCAAAACGAACACGCTTTTACAGTTGTATCGAACTGTGCATTACTCATCACACTGGAACTTTCCAGCCGTACCTGTTGTTATTCTGGAACAGATATTTCAGCAATCCGATAGCAGCCTGTTACGGATCTAAGATGATACAT
Source organism: Vandiemenella viatica (assembly GCA_031002005.1). Classification (NCBI taxonomy): domain Eukaryota; kingdom Metazoa; phylum Arthropoda; class Insecta; order Orthoptera; family Morabidae; genus Vandiemenella; species Vandiemenella viatica. The sequence continues at coordinate 230,408,612 of JARYHS010013630.1, forward strand.
GTTATGAAATAAGAGGCTGCTAGGAGACGGCCCGTCTCTACTGAGTTAGCACATAATCTGTGACCACTTACTCTGAACCGATTGAGGTCGACAGACACGAGTTCACGCTCCGTGATTCATGAACATGGTATTTTACCTGTGTCTTGAAAAAAAAAGTACGTATCATAAATACAGAAGAACACGACAAACATGCTTACCAGTACACACATTGTGTTATAAACGTTTATCCGACTGATGATTCGGAATAAATAAATAAAATTGTTTGACAAAAGATGCTACTAACGAGCGTTAAGTCATCCTTTTTAATTACGATCATTATCTAGATGGAAAAGGAAAGGATGCATATATTCAACTGTACATCTTACCTTCCTTCGGTTACTGCACGGTTCATTGGAAGTGACTGCATTTCTGAGCAGTTCGAAACAAAAGTCCAGAAACGCAAATAATTCGCATACCTCGTGTTTAAATTATGTCTTCTGCTCATAAAATGTTACAGTCCAACGTGTAGGTCTATATGAAATGTGTCGTGTACTTGTTTTTTTTTTTTTTTTTTTTTTTTTTTTTTTTTTTTTTTTTTTTTTTTTTTTTTTTAACTCCTAATTTACAATCAACACATAGTCATGAAAACATGTTTTTTTTAATTGGTCTTCGGTTTTGCAACTAAACAAAATGCCTTTTACGGGTATCGCATTTCGTCTTTATGTAAGACATCTTCAGAGCCCGATGTGTTTTGATTTGCATTTTTTGTGAGATATGTTATGTTAACTTACATTATTATCTGCTTAAAATTACAGATTATAGGACATTGAAGATGAAATAAATAAATACGATACGCGTTTGCAATAAAAAGCATTTTGTTTAATTACAAGACGGAAGACCAATAACAAAAACTGTTATCATAGCAACGAAGGACGTTAGGCCAAAAGCACTAACATGTTACATAGTCATGAATATCGCAGATCAAGTGATAAATTCAATGCGATCACGACCCTAACAAATGAGATTTATATATATATACATAAGGCATTCGGTCTTATAGGCAATTCAGCCAACAACTATGTTATCTGTTCATTTTCCTCAATTACAGTATATCAGACTCTTCTAGTGTTATTGACGATCATAATTGAAAGGACGACACAGGACAGATACAGCACTTAATTCAAATCACCCATTCCCTCTCGCAGACTCAAACCGGTGACCCCTGCAAGGCGAAGCAAGCACGCTAGCCCCGTGCCACCGAGGCCGGATAACGAATTAAAATCAGTTTCATCTGCAGATAGCTAGCTATACGATAAATAAATAAAGGACCAAATAATTTAAATTCTGAATCGTACGTACCCCAGCAAACATTTCAATGCGAGAAATAAATTAGCTTTAAATGGATGCTAATTTACGGAAACGTTTATCTTTTTTCTCAGCTTCAAAATGAAACATACCCATTTTACTCCGGGGAACATTTGTTGTACGGTGTTCTAAATTCCATCAAAATTGGACCACCAGTTTTTGCGTGAATCACATCCAACAAAATATACAGACAGACGGTCACACAATTTTTTGTTTTGTTTTATTTCGCATCTTCCTGATACATTTTAGTTCTGAGACGCTGAGCCTATGAAAAGTTTTTTTTTTGTAACTGGTATTCTACTAAATAGAATTTGCTTCTCGCAGTCGAAGTATTTGCAGCTAATTATATAATAACGCCTCAGGCTTCCTTAGTTTGGACGAAGAATGTAGTAATGTTAATTTGTTGAACTAACTGACATTTGGGAGTATGGGCTTCAAATGCCGTCCGGCTACACTGGCTGGGGTTTTTCGTGGTTTCCCTTGGTTCCCCTAGGCGAATTCTGGAATGGTTCTCTACAAGATCACGGCCGACGTCCATCCTCCTTCCCTCGCCGTAGATTAGTTAAGCTGAAAATGGTTTCCGTGACTCTCCAGCAACCCGCCTCCCGGCCTTCAGCTGGGAGGAATGAAATTAAAAAAAAAAAAATCATCTGAGAGGAATGAACTTTATTATTTAAAAGTTTGATTTGATGGTATATTTGTTTTTGAATATGATATCGCATTTCAAGTAGGGTTACGTTTATTGCTATGTGGGTTACTTTCGAATTCATCGTATGCAACATACATTACCAACAGCATCTGCCCACGCTACGGTACATCTCAATAATACCAGCAAGTTTTCCACGAAATTAACTCCTCAAACTATTGAACCACTTAGCTGGAATTCCCTCCCTCAATGCAGCAACTTGTCTCTAACGTGATAGACGGGTGATGCCAACAGAATGAGGTTAGAACCCAGAAGCGTTACCTGTGAGCTTCCAGCCGCTGGCTTTAATCTCTGTTAATACCGACAGATGTCTCCGCTGGCGGCTCGACGTCAAGAGCTGCCCCGCAATAAATTACTTGTCTCTCCCCACTTCCTCTTGGCTTTTCGCGGTTCCTCTTTTATCTTCTGAGCCGCAGGTTAACCGTCCGCTGCTATTGCCTCTTCACTCTCCCTTATCTCGGGAAAGACCAATAAAACACTGCACCTTTTTGTGCTGGCTGTGCGCGAAAGCAGCAGAATTTATTTGAAACGTAGAGACTGTTTTTATTCACACAACTTCAGCAAATGGTGCAGTAAAGTATGGAATCACCTAAATAAATAAGTTGTGCAAAGAAAGTACTTGGTGTTCCGCGAACCGCATAAAGCCAGTGTCTTTAGTAGAGATATATCGTTCAGTGTCTGTTCTTTATACGACTCCGTGCGCTTATCGCAGGAGGTATCTCTCAAATACGTATTCTATTATTAGCGTAAGTGCTTTAGTTCCATCCACAGTAAAGAGAGATTTCATCAACTTAAACACTTTCAATTTTAATTCTCTCAAATATTTAATGTACAAAATACAAACCAACATAGCATATACAACGTCTTGCTATGTGGTCACATGTTGTTAACTCAATCACTGTTTAACTTTGTAAAATTCCCCTTACTTTTCGCATTTAGTGCTGCGTAAATGTCGTTGTTGCTATTGCCAACGTTTCTGCACCCAACGTGGGGCATTCCTCAGGGCTATTTCGGATAGATGTATACGCTGTTGACATTCTCCTCGTCGTTTGCCGGCACTCTGGACGGATTGTTTTGGTTTTCGCCAACAAGTGTGTTTTATTTCCGGCAGCTAGTGTCCGCTGCCCCAGCGATGGTGTTGTCGAGGTTTACCACTATGGCAGAACAAAACCTGTTGTTGATCACACTTCCACAATTGACAATGGGCCTTTTAGAACGAAATATCAGGGACCTCTACAGAAATTTCCGAAACCTCCGAGATGTTCATTTAAGAAGGGGGCTATGGATCAAGTCAAATGGTATTGGTGTTATACTAACACAACGCACAAGGCTTAGGTAATCTGCATTACTGCCGGACTTTCAGATCCTTTGTCTGTTCGGCTTAGTACGTAAAACATACAGATTTAGGTAAGGCTGATAATACATTCCCATCCCATAGTGTGCGTAGTGACATCTGCAGAGACGAATCACCACTAAAAAGTACTTTGTGCAACATCTTTTGTAATTGTCTACTTCTTAATGATTCAATTTACAAAAACACGTAAGGCAAGTAAAACAATTATGGTTGTGTTG
>JARYHS010013630.1:230413233-230429233 GCA_031002005.1 Vandiemenella viatica
CATGCCGGGCAACGCCGTGAACTCTGCTAGTGTATAATATTGTTTCGTCACACTTCACAACGGTTGATGTAAGGAATCAAATTTTACCCCGGGTTATATTACGAATGTCTATTAACTTAATAAAAAACTAATTATGAGAATTAGTACCTGCAAAATCATCCTAAAAATCAATATCTGATCTAATAACTAAAGCTTTTTTTTTTTTTTTTTTTTTTTTTTTTTTTTTTTTTTTTTTTTTTTTTTTTTTTTTTTTTACATTTCATTCCTCCCAGCAGAAGGCTGGGAGGCGGGCTGCTGGAGAGTCATAGGGGACTCTTCCAATTTAATTTTAAATATAAAGTAATTTGTAAACATTTCAACTGCGAGAAACATATTGCGTTTCGTTGAACGCGACTATTTGTCTATCTCCTTGAATGAACGGAATCCACGAAAAAAACTTCAGCTCGGATTTTGTATCCATAACGCGAAAGGTAAAATAGGGTGTGTTTCATTTGGATGTGAAATTGGAAAACTTAGAAATTTAAGGTAAAAGTTTTCATAAACTAATATACATTTTTATTTGAACGTGATTCACGCAAAAGCTACAGGTAAAATTTGATTTACTTGTGGCAGCCTAAATGTCTGTAGTGGTTGTATTAGCTTTTGCCGATTATGATCTGTGAAATAATTGGTTTAACATTGTAATGCTACATGTGATCGAGACAACTAGAGGGGCTCGTGAATAATTCATAAGAAATATACCGAACGTGGTGGGTGAACGGTTAACGCTCTGGCCTCGCATTCGGGAGGATGTCGGTTCGAATCCCCGTCCGGGCATCCAGATTTGGGTTTTCCATGGTTTCCCCAAATCACTTCAGGCGAATGCCGGGCTGCTTCCTTCAAAAGGCCATGGACGAATTCCTTCCGTTCCTTATTCCCAGTCCCATCCCACCTCTAATGACCTCGACGTCGAAGAGGCGTAAAGCCCTAAGAAAATAAAGGATTGATTCCACCTAAAATCTCATCTCAGATTCGGTCCCCAGTTGCACTAGTGGTTGGTGAAAAACTTCCATCTTTGCTCTACCCAACGACTACAAAATGGTAAAGATACGACCAAGGTGACTTCGAAAGTTTTCCAAAATGTTTACGAATCGAACAAGGACTTTTTTTCTAGGATTAGAAAAAAACGCCTCACGTAATTAATGGAGGCCCCCTTACAGAAATAAGGAAATGAGCATTATATAATAACAATTCCGTATAGTTAAGCAACTGGAAACAAATAATTTGCCGGAACACAGCATGCAACCCGTCATTTGCGACTGACTGAGAGGATAGTTTTATTAATAATTCCACACTAATCGTTATCATAATCTTCGTTAAATTTACGTATGTAATTTTTGGTGAGAACCATGTTTTCCACCCATATTCAAAAGCGTTATGAGATACTAAAACTAGGACACAACACATTGTTTCTATTGGGTTTGGTTTTAGTGTTGAGGTAGACAGTGAGTGTGTCACGGTATGTTGCGCGGCGCTCGTTTGGTTTGAGGGCTGGTGGAGGGGAGCCTCGAGCACCATTGATCTGCTCGCCAGTCGGGTGCTAATTACTCGGCTGTCCGACAGACGGCGCGCCAGCCGTATTAATAGCACTCTTCACAGCGCTCTCCACCTGATTGGATACCGACTCAGCCCAAATCGACTACTTAACCGCTCCTCCTCTACAGCAAACAAAATAATACCAGCTCTGAAATCAGGAACAGGGATTTCTTTTCCAACAGCTGATGACAATTATTAAAATATTACATTTTATTTGAATTACCAAACCTATTCTAAAACGTTGACTTAATAGTAAAGGTTGTTTGCAGTGCATAACTCAGTTCTCTTTTTTAAGTTAACTTTAATAGCTGGGAGGGGAAAAACAGATATAGCATCCAGCAGCTGTAATTATTTTTTGGGTTATTTGCTGCGTCTTTTTTTGTAAAGTTTCAGTTCCAACCATGGATCTTGTTCCGGGTTTCTTCTGTCTGTTGAATCTGGCGCAAAAGTCTGATTATACACCCTTCGTATTCCGAAAGCCAACTTGGATTGCTTGTTTTATTTTTTAGCACTAGTTATGGTACTCTAAAGATGATATGAATGAGTTCCTTCATCTGACAAAGCTACCTTGTTGATTAGACATGGGTTTCTCCACAAGCGCATATTTCCACACCTGTCTCAGCTCATAACTCCCGTCTTTCTAACGATGTTTATGGTGTTCAAAAAAATGCCGAACAGTAAGTACATCTGTAGCCGACCCCGGTAGCGTAGGGGATAGCATGCTAGCCTCGCGTTGCAGGGGTCGCCGGTTCGAGTCCGGCCTCGGGCATGGGTGGTTTTAATTAAGTGTTGTGTTTGTCTTGTGCCGTCTATACCACGGAGAATCTATAATACGTTGAAAGATACAATACATAGTTGCAAACTACGAAATTACATAATGCTGGCTGTATGGCCGGGTAGCCAAATGCCATTAAAAAAAAAAAAAAAAAAAAAAAAAAAAAAAAAAAAAAAAGCATCTGTATAACATGAAGCGTATACAATATTACAGCTGTAACTTCACTTGATCGTCTACAATTATGGGTGTTTTTGGAGAGCATTAAATAACATTACAATCATCTTTTACTATACAAAAAAATTGCATTTGGGCTTTTGAAAATACAACTATTGCATAATTGTCTTTATTATGATTTTCTTTATAAAGTTAAATAGAAGTTATATCCAAAACTGGACACGCATACCCTAGACACAGTTGGAAACGGTGGATCTACCAATAGATCTGTGTTCGCCTGTTGGAAAACCTGCTTTGCTATGGTCACCATAAAATAGATGCTGAAAGCATGGGCACCATGTTACAACTACAAACGAAATAAAAATCAGTAGATGAAATCTGTAAATTAACATACTGAAATGCTACTCGAGATGATTATCTGACAAAAAATCGAGAATTACTTCAGAAGTTTTAGTATTACGTTTGATTTATGATTCCCGATTGTTATGAAGGGTTCATTTGAAACCAAGTGTGAAGCTTTCTTGTTTGCTTATTAATGTTGGGAATTTGCTTCTCGATCAATTAAAAATGTAGTAGTGCTTAAATATACAGACAGATATAATAAACATTTACTACTCAAGTATCTTTCGAGGACGAGTTTTATTCCAACTTTCCCTTGTGAGTAATAATTAAATACACCATAAGAATTATATTCTGTGAAAACGATATGTCTGCAAGTTACTCCAATATTAAAAATTAGGTTAAAAGCCTTTTATGATGGCTTAGAGTTAATTCTGATAATTAATGATCGGTTAAGATTTAAATAATATTTAATAAGTCGCTAATGTTTGGCTTAACAGAAACGAATTGTTTCTTGGTATTTTCTGTTAGCCATGTGTTTACTGCGATATTCACAATCCACCGTTATCAAAAAAGTTCTTTATATACATGGAACAAAAAGGAAATAAGGGGGCGTCGATAAATTACGTGAGGTGAAATAGGGCGGGAGGGGGGGGGGGGGTGTCCGGTGAAATCTCACCAAGGGGGAGTCAACGGAAATCTCACGTGAGGTTTCTGAAATTTTTGTTGGACTGTAGAGCTAAAAAAAAGAAAAAAAAGTCTAAAAATCACGCAAAAGTCGATTTTAGGGGCGTATTTCGTCGAAAAGTGGGGGTTTAACCGGCTTTGGAAAAAAAGTCTCCAAAAGTTGCGAGGACGATTTCTAGTGGGGGGGGGGGGTCTCTCGGACCAGATCTCACCATAGGGGGGGGGGAGGGGGGTCGGATCAGATCACACGAAGTCTCACCAGAAAAGGGGGGGTGTCCGGAAAAACACCTCACGTAATTTATGGATGCCCCCTAATATATCTATACATTCGCTTACAGCCAGTTTTTACAGTTGTGCATCGGGTCTATGTTTATTTCTCATGTTTTAAACCAAATTGTTGAGATAAAATAGCCTGACTACATTGTACTCGACAATAGTACTTTCTATCCTTTTCATGATAGACATCTTAATAATGGGTATGAAATAAAAATAAAAATGTTTTTAGTTTTATTTTTATTTCCTGTTTATTACAAGATTATGGTGAAAACCCCGTTAAAAATTATCATTCTCCCATTTATTTCCAAAGCTACTGATCTGAAAAGTCGATGGAGAATTTCATAAATCGAATAGTAAAATGTCGCGAAAATACATTTTTGAACATTTTTAATTTTTTGTAAGGCCTAATAAAAAGTAATTTTGTGTGTGTGTGATTATACATCTCGACAATTTCTCTAAACGAATAATGAACCCTATTTAAAAATCATGTTTTATGGTATGTTTTAAAAAGATTTAGGAAAATAATTAAATCCAATTTAATAAACAATCTGTGTACGGAACTTTCAGGATGCGAGAGTAGTTCATATTTGACAATGCTAGTTTCAATATGCAACATACGGAATCAAAAGTTGTTATGACAGCAAACGCAATGATTTGTCTTCGCTGCAGTGCTGATATCCTTGTCTCTCAGAATCTATCCCGTTTCTTACATCGATGTGCCACCAAGTATTTCTGGATGAAAGGTTCGATTCTCCATTGCGATCGGTTGGCAAATGGCAATCCAAGGATCTTAGAACACTCGACCTTCTGTATATTACTAAATTCAACTGTGCTAAAAGTGATGGATAGTTACAATTTGATTAAATTTTCATTTCCGATGTTCTATGATTCCTAAGTTCTCTTCTTTAAAGGAATGCTACGGAATGCCTCTTGATAAATCTTTAGCGAACTTAATCGTTACTTGTGTTTGATCATTATATACTATTCTATTGTTCTGCGATAACACTTTCAGTCCTTGTAGATGTTTTTTCAACATCATAGTGTATTCTTGCAGTGCCTATTGTTAGAGACAGTGAGTGTACCAGAAATTTTTGGACATGTTTGTGCATGCCGCTGCTTTGTAAAACGTAATACTTCTGGCTCAATTCCAGTCAACTTCGTACGTAATCCTGAGCGACGTGGCTGCAGCTTCTGAAAATGGTATCCTTACAAATAGGAAAAAAATCTCTTTTAAAACAGCTTGGAATTAGACAGTGGCACGTGAAACCTTTATATTTAATATGTAAGACCAGGAAAAGATATCCGACAAACGAGGTGTAAATTAAAACAAAAATAGTTCCAATGTAGACTCATAGATTATGTGAGATTATTCTTGTCAAAATCTTGCTTTCAGTGTCGTTGAATTTACTGCAAGCGTGAAGTTTCTAACTGCAGCTTTCAAACTGGTTTTTATAGATACGAAAGAGTTGTCGTCATTCTTAATATATCCAGAGATTCCATAGCAGAGTCCTTACTGCTATTCGTAGACACTAAGGACACAAACTGATCACTTTCAGAACTATTCCTTCTCTATGGAAAGGACTAAAGCATTGAAACAACAGAAAAACATCGTCTCAGCCAACATTCAATCTTATCAACCTATACTCAAATTAATAAAACAAACATAAACGAAATTCACACAAACAACACTGAGTACATAGTATCAACGAACATAAGAAACAAAGCAAATGTCATCTCCCTTCTTCTTTTTTCTGTCCTTCTCTCATACGTATACATTTAGTAAACGAAAATAAGCAGAAAGTACTTAGACATTCATTTCAGCTATCGTAAATTAAAAATCCACGCTAGCGAAACACTCAATGCCAAACGAATTAAGATGTTTCTGGAAAGATTATCAGAACTATAAGAAGCTGCATATATATGCAACTGTAATGTTGCGACTGGGAAACTGTGAACGTATCTAGAGGAAGCAAAGGAACTAAACCGCCACAAGTAATAATACCAACGTGCAGGGTGTCCACATGAAACCTCCAGGATTTGACAGAACAATGTAAAAAAACTATTAAGCATAGAACCTTGCGGTATTCATCATCCTGCAAAGCAACTCAAAAAGTTTTACGCAAAAAGTCAGTGCACTTCTACGAATGCTCCTTTCGTAATCCTCAAAATGTCTAAGCGGTACTCGTTCTCTCCCCATGTCCGCTCTGGTATGATGGAACCGATTGCATCCACAATTCTTCAGCGGAGATCGCCAGCATGACGGACACAATGCCTTTCACATAAAAAATTCGCAGGGTTTATGTCTAGAAATTGCGAAGGCCACTTGGTCGATCGATTTCGTCTTAACCACCGCTGTAAAAATTTTCTGCCAAAGAACTCACGAACCTGATTGTCTGTTTACATTCCCACTAGAAATTTGTCAAACCAAGCCTTGATTGTCTTTTCATCTGGACGCACCCTATCAAATACATGCCAGAAATTTCTTTGGATAGCGATTGGTGAGGATGTTTCAGCATACCACACCACTCATTGGGTTTTCTCTAGCCAAGTAAAAGTTTTTGGTAATTATTCAACATCTGAAACAAAATCAAAACACTAACTTCGACAAAATTACACAAAAAACTTTTTGAGATTGTTTAAAGGATGGTCTAAACCGCAAGATTTTATATTTAATAGTTTTTTTAATATTATAATTTGAAATGAGGAAGGGTTTGTGTGGACAAACAGCAATATAATACTATGTTACAAACACGTACCAACATTTATGCAAAGCGAAAGGGAGTTATTAATAATTTCTTTTTATTGGTCAAAATATATCTTGTTTTTTAAAGGTACAAAACATAGTCCCTCATTTCCCTGATGGACTTTATAAATCAAAATGTTTGATTGGATTAGGATTTAAGTTAATATAGTAAATATCACGAGTTTTATTCCAATTATCTTAAAACATTAAAAACGAGTGGATTTAATTACTGAAATTAATTTTAACAAATCGCAGTCTATTGAACTGAGTTGGAATATGAGACTTGCGTCGATCTTCGTCGCTTGACGACTGGCTGATTCTTGCATCTTGACCTATTATTGCATCTATGATACATGTAAAGCTAAGTGGACTATGCTGGAACGGCCGTTTAATGAAAGCGACACCGGATTTCTCCAAGCTTGCCCACGGGCTGCCTTCAAACTACACTCCGATGACAGTGTAAACGGTAATTCATGTGTCGCTGAGAAAAGTCCTCGTCCAACTGTTGCTGCTAGCCTGCAACAGTTGCCAGGAACACAAACTCGTGCGTTCCATGATGGACACTTCTTTAAAACTTATGGTTTTGCGCCTCATCGACGTCGTGGTCATTAGAGGCGGGATGGGACTGGGGACAAGGAACGAACGGGAAGGAGTTCGGCCAATAACACGTAATAACCTCTCAATCACACACACCGAACGTGGTGGGTGAGTGGTTTACGTTCTGGCCTCGCATTCGGGAGGACGGAGGTTCGATTCCCCGTCCGGGCATCAAGATTTGGGTTTTCCATGCTTTCCCCAAATCACTCCAGGCGAATGCCGGGATGCTTCCATCAAAAGGCCATGGTCAAATTCCTTCCCATTCCTTCTCCCCAGTCCTATATCGCCTGTAATGACCTCGACGTCGACGAGGCGTAAAGCCACAAGTAAAATAAAAAAAGTCAATCTCATAGCTCACTCAGCTCCATGCTTATTCTTTTTTGGTGGAGGGGTAATGTTCGACCAATGCCACGAGGAGTATGGCTTCTCCGATAGGCGAGCATGTAAAACAAAGTTGAAGTTTGTTGACGCGGACGGAAAACTGGTCATAACACTTCACTGGCGGGAGTTCGTCGCTGCTATACGTTACAGCGTTGGGTGTTCACGACATTAATTAACCGGACAGACCCAGAATGATTTGCAAGTTATGTCGCTTAAAAGCTTCTTTGTTGTCAGGTCACCGGCCTAAAAGTTCTTCCTCCTGGTATATAAGAACGTATCGCCCCACAAGTCAATTTTTGTGAAGGTTAATGGCCCTTATCGTACATTGTTAATACCGCCGCGTGTCAATCGTCCAGGTCTTTTGCTGATACTGACTGGTATTTGCTACGTCCACATTTAAGTTCACGTCTCACAGTTTCATAAATAAATATTTTCAGAGGCAAATTAGAGCATTATAATGTCCAAAAGAAGATATGTGAGTCAAAAAAAAAAAAAAAGAAGACAACGCGCAAGTATTCGGCGTATTCAGTCCAAGGCAAATTTAGGATTTTTAGGCTTTCTTTGCTTAAGGCTTTACGCCTCGTCGTCGTCGAGGCGTTATAGGAGGAAAAGGGCTGGGAGCAAGAAACGGGAAGGAATTCAGCCATGAACTTTTGAAGGAAGCATCCTGGCATTCGTCCGAAGTGATTTGGGAAAATCATAGAAAACTCAAGTCTGATTGCCCGGACGGGGATTCGAACCCGCATCTTCCGGAATGCGAGTCCAAAACGTTACCACTAACCCATCACGTTCGGTGGAAATTTAGGGGCGCTAAGGACTAACCACCAGCTCTCTAATATCCAATATTATATCGAACTGTATCAAAGAAGAATTTCATTTCATTCCCATGATATTATGTAACCAAAAGAACATTCAGCGTAGTCGCATTTATTATCGGAGATAAGAAACAGATTTTCAGTAGTGATACGCGATGATTTAAGTTTGTTATTGGGAAATAAGGCATCAAATATCGAAAAATTAGTGCCATTACAGCAAGCTTAGCATTTTTAGTAATAATATTTTTATCATACTTATTTTTTAATCACACTGTGAATTTTACACCGATATTATTTATATCTTTTATTAAAGTAAATTTAGAAATATGTTCTCGATTTTTCTATATATATGATATTGTATACTTCACGCAAGATAGGCACCATGGAAGCACTGTTTCAAAAAGTGGATTATGAACTATAAAAGTTGGAGCATTATGGGTTAAATTATTTATTACAAGAAGGGGACACAGTGTGGTTTTTTTTTCTGAAAAGGGGAAGATGAGTAATTTTTTTCTAAAAGGAGGAGGAGGGACGGGGTTGCCCAAAAAAAGATGGGGAATCTATGGATTAGAGTATATGATTTATATTTCAAAAACAGAGCCATCGGTTTTTGGTCACTGAAATAACTGCTCGTGATTCTTAATTCCTCCACAAATGCAATACATACCACGGGAAGTGTAGTCCGCAAATGCGACGTCACTTTCCTTGGGTGGTGTATAATATTTATTAATAATTGTGAGTTAAATATTAGAATTAAGACCTTTACCAGGAAGATGAGTCTCCTAGTAGATACACTTCACCTGTGACAAACCTTTCCAAAGATAAAGGTCACCTTAGTGAGGCGGGATTAGAGAAGGAAATCGGCCATGGCTTTTTGAAGAAACCGTCTCTAAATTCACCTGGAGTGATTCGGGGAAACCAACGAAAACCCAAATCTGGATGGGCGGACGAGGATTCGAACCTGCGTCCTCCCAAATACGAGGCCAGAGCATTACCGCTGACCCAGCACGCCCGAATTAGTTCGAACGTCCTTGATAAATTGTGACTTCGCCTACCTGAGCAGATAATGAGAAGTTATAATTCAAGGTATAGACGTCATGATCATGTTAACATACCAATGGCCCGGTAATATGTCCTAATTGATCCATATTTTATTTAGTCACATTCAGTTAACTGGCACGTAATGTTGTTCTATCTTTTTCAATATACTCGCACATGTTCTGCTTTCATAAGTTGTCGTCTTATATCGCGATACTCTTGTTGTCGTTCTTCTTCCAAGTCTGCCATTCTAATCATTTTTCGACCGCAACTATTATGCAACCTTATAAACTGTTAATATATTCAGTCACACACTTCACACTGAAAAAATATCGGCAGACACACGCCACGTCATCTGTGTAATAGGTGCGTAGTAACTTCCTATCTGGTACATCATCTTTCGTCACTCGGTAACGTCAATAGATGCGTTGTATGTCTCCCACTTTCTTGCCACTATTTCTTATAAAGAAACTTCATCGCAAAATACTTTTAACAACAATTGCATTGATGTATTTTAAACAATAATTTATTATGTTATTGAGATATCTGATGACCGTAAATTCAAGAGAGAAATCGAACTAATTCTCCCACTAATGTATTTATTATATATATGTCAATGCCTTTTTTTTTTTTTTTACTTATGGCTTTACGCCTTTTCGATGTCATTAGAGGTGGGATGGGACTGAGGATAAGGAACGGGAAGGAATTTGGCCACGACCTTTCGATGGAAGCATCATGGAATTCACCTGGATTGATTTGGAGAAGCAACGGTAAACCCAAATCTGGATGCCCGGACGGGGATTAGAACCTGCGTCCTCCCGAATGCGAGGCCCGAGCGTTTACCGATCACCCACCAGGCTCGGTAAAGTCAATGAGCCCTAACGATTATGATCTGAAGGGTATGTTACAAACTGATTGTTTCATTCCGTGAAACAAATAGTAAAATATGTTAGTGTCTTGGACCAATAACATTTTGTGGGTTACTAAGGCAGTTTCGCAACAAGCAAACACCTTGTTTTCTATCCTCTCAACCGCATTCATGAAGTAATGGCAGTCGTGCAACTCAGATTGCCTCTGGCGATTGCCAATCAGCTGCGGAGGACTTGTTTCGAATTGCCAGGGACTGTACAGAGTCGCTACGAGTGGGTAAGAAATTCGGAAGGGAGGAGGGATTTGAGGTCTTTCTCTCTCCCTGCTCGCTGCCCTACGTTACCATAGAAACCGTCAATGGAGGCAGACTCGTCTGGTGGTAGTGGCTACGGATCGAAAGAAGACTTTCTGCAATCATTTTATCAAAGCAGAACGCTACCAAGTGCCAAGTTGTGTTTTAAGGGTATACAATGACAGTGTGCGGTGACCGCACCACTTTCGCAACCTACCCGAAACTGCTACTAACCTTTTGAAAATTGGATTAACTGCTTCATTATAATATCCTCTTCGCGTTTTGCACTCTTATTGTACAGAAAACTTGCCACAAATTAAATTAAAAATGACGAAACATCAGAGGCCGTGCAACTGCGAAATGCTACCTGCCACTGCAAAAAATGACATAAAAATTATAGGTGCAGGGATCATATCAATCTAAAAAAATTAGTTTTTCCATAGAGGTCGTGGTTAGGTTGAAACGCGGCTAAAAGAAGAAACAAAATTACGAAAATTTGGTTCTGCGGCACCCATTTCGGAATGGCATATTTGTTTACAGCGGAAGCAATCGATCGTCTCTGAATGCTTTTATTGATATAAAGATGGAGCGTGTTGTTGTGCTTCACCTCGGACAAATATTTTCTGTTAGTACATTTTGTGTGACTTTTTAAAACAGAGGAAAGATGAAACGGTAAGAAAACTTCACAATAAAGGATGTAACCAACATTTCAAGAGATTGTCACTGATTTTACAGCGCTGGCGCATCTAATAGCTGTGCATCCCTCTCCTAATATAATAATTTAGTAGAGTCCAAGATACAACCCCGAAGCAACATATGAGGTATTAATGAGGCAATCGTCGTTCAGTTACCACTAGTACACTAGCCTGATCAGAGGACAATATTTACCGGTGTCTTAGCATTTCAAAACGAACACGCTTTTACAGTTGTATCGAACTGTGCATTACTCATCACACTGGAACTTTCCAGCCGTACCTGTTGTTATTCTGGAACAGATATTTCAGCAATCCGATAGCAGCCTGTTACGGATCTAAGATGATACATGTTATGAAATAAGAGGCTGCTAGGAGACGGCCGGTCTCTACTGAGTTAGCACATAATCTGTGACCACTTACTCTGAACCGATTGAGGTCGACAGACAAGAGTTCACGCTCCGTGATTCATGAACATGGTATTTTACCTGTGTCTTGAAAAAAAAAAAGTACGTATCATAAATACAGAAGAACACGACAAACATGCTTACTAGTACACACATTGTGTTATAAACGTTTATCCGACTGATGATTCGGAATAAATAAATAAAATTGTTTGACAAAAGATGCTACTAACGAGCGTTAAGTCATCCTTTTTAATTACGATCATTATCTAGATGGAAAAGGAAAGGATGCATATATTCAACTGTACATCTTACCTTCCTTCGGTTACTGCACGGTTCATTGGAAGTGACTGCATTTCTGAGCAGTTCGAAACAAAAGTCCAGAAACGCAAATAATTCGCATACCTCGTGTTGAAATTATGTCTTCTGCTCATAAAATGTTACAGTCCAACGTGTAGGTCTATATAAAATCTGTCGTGTACTTGTATTTTTTTTTTTTAACTCCTAATTTACAATCAACACATAGTCATGAAAACATGTTTTTTTAATTGGTCTTCGGTTTTGCAACTAAACAAAATGCCTTTTACGGGTATCGCATTTCGTCTTTATGTAAGACATCTTCAGAGCCCGATATGTTTTGATTTGCATTTTTTGTGAGATATGTTATGTTAACTTACATTATTATCTGCTTAAAATTACAGATTATAGGACATTGAAGATGAAATAAATAAATACGATACGCGTTTGCAATAAAAAGCATTTTGTTTAATTACAAGACGGAAGACCAATAACAAAAACTGTTATCATAGCAACGAAGGACGTTAGGCCAAAAGCACTAACATGTTACATAGTCATGAATATCGCAGATCAAGTGATAAATTCAATGCGATCACGACCCTAACAAATGAGATTTATATATATATATATATATACATAAGGCATTCGGTCTTATAGGCAATTCAGCCAACAACTATGTTATCTGTTCATTTTCCTCAATTACAGTATATTAGACTCTTCTAGTGTTATTGACGATCATAATTGAAAGGACGACACAGGACAGATACAGCACTTAATTCAAACCACCCATTCCCTCTCGCAGACTCGAACCGGTGACCCCTGCAAGGCGAAGCAAGCACGCTAGCCCCGTGCCACCGAGGCCGGATAACGAATTAGAATCAATTTCATCTCCAGATAGCTAGCTATACGATAAATAAATAAAGGACCAAATAATTTAAATTCTGAATCGTACGTACCCCAGCAAACATTTCAATGCGAGAAATAAATTAGCTTTAAATGGATGCTAATTTACGGAAACGTTTATCTTTTTTCTCAGCTTCAAATGAAACATACCCATTTTACTCCGGGGAACATGTGTTGTACGGTGTTCTAAATTCCATCAAAATTGGACCACCAATTTTTGCGTGAATCACATCCAACAAAATATACAGACAGACGGTCACACAATTTTTTGTTTTGTTTTATTTCGCATCTTCCTGATACATTTTAGTTCTGAGACGCTGAGCGTATGAAAAGTTTTTTTTTTTTTTCGTAACTGGTATTCTACTAAATAGAATTTGCTTCTCGCAGTCGAAGTATTTGCAGCTAATTATATAATAACGCCTCAGGCTTCCCTAGTTTGCGACGAAGAATGTAGTAATGTTAATTTGCTGAACTAACTTACATTTGGGAGGATTGGCTTCAAATGCCGTCCGGCTACACTGGCTGGGGTTTTTCGTGGTTTCCCTTGGTTCCCCAGGCGAATTCTGGAATGGTTCTCTACAAGATCACGGCCGACGTCCATCCTCCTTCCCTCGCCGTAGATTAGTTAAGCTGAAAATGGTTTCAGTGACTCTCCAGCAACCCGCCTCCCGGCCTTCAGCTGGGAGGAATGAAATTTATAAAAAAAAAAAAATCATCTGAGAGGAATGAACTTTATTATTTAAAAGTTTGATTTGATGGTATATTTGTTTTTGAATATGATATCGCATTTCAAGTAGGGTTACGTTTATTGCTATGTGGGTTACTTTCGAATTCATCGTATGCAACATACATTACCAACAGCATCTGCCCACGCTACGGTACATCTCAATAATACCAGCAAGTTTTCCACGAAATTAACTCCTCAAACTATTGAACCACTTAGCTGGAATTCCCTCCCTCAATGCAGCAACTTGTCTCTAACGTGATAGACGGGTGATGCCAACAGTATGAGGTTAGAACCCAGAAGCGTTACCTGTGAGCTTCCAGCCGCTGGCTTTAATCTCTGTTAATACCGACAGATGTCTCCGCTGGCGGCCCGACGTCAAGAGCTGCCCCGCAATAAATTACTTGTCTCTCCCCACTTCCTCTTGGCTTTTCGCGGTTCCTCTTTTATCTTCTGAGCCGCAGGTTAACCGTCCGCTGCTATTGCCTCTTCACTCTCCCTTATCTCGGGAAAGACCAATAAAACACTGCACCTTTTTGTGCTGGCTGTGCGCGAAAGCAGCAGAATTTATTTGAAACGTAGAGACTGTTTTTATTCACACAACTTCAGCAAATGGTGCAGTAAAGTATGGAATCACCTAAATAAATAAGTTGTGCAAAGAAAGTACTTGGTGTTCCGCGAAACGCATAAAGCCAGTGTCTTTAGTAGAGATATATCGTTCAGTGTCTGTTCTTTATACGACTCCGTGCGCTTATCGCAGGAGGTATCTCTCAAATACGTATTCTATTATTAGCGAAAGTGCTTTAGTTCCATCCACAGTAAAGAGAGATTTTATCAACTTAAACACTTTCAATTTTAATTCTCTCAAATATTTAATGTACAAAATACAAACCAACATAGCATGTACAACGTCTTGCTATGTGGTCACATGTTGTTAACTCAATCACTGTTTAACTTTGTAAAATTCCCCTTACTTTTCGCATTTAGTGCTGCGTAAATGTCGTTGTTGCTACTGCCAACGTTTCTGCACCCAACGTGGGGCCTTCCTCAGGGCTATTTCGGATAGATGTATACACTGTTGACATTCTCCTCGTCGTTTGCCGGCACTCTGGACGGTTTGTTTTGGTTTTCGCCAACAAGTGTGTTTTATTTCCGGCAGCTAGTGTCCGCTGCCCCAGCGATGGTTTTGTCGAGGTTTACCACTATGGCAGAACAAAACCTGTTGTTGATCACACTTCCACAATTGACAATGGGCCTTTTAGAACGAAAAATCAGGTACCTCTACAGAAATTTCCGAAACCTCCGAGATTTTCATTAAAGAAGGGGGCTATGGATCAAGTCAAATGGTACTGGTGTTATACTAACACAACGCACAAGGCTTAGGTAATCTGCATTACTGCCGGACTTTCAGATCCTTTGTCTGTTCGGCTTAGTACGTAAAACATACAGATTTAGGTAAGGCTGATAATACATTCCCATCCCATAGTGTGCGTAGTGACATCTGCAGAGACGAATCACCACTACAAAGCACTTTGTGCAACATCTTTTGTAATTGTCTACTTCTTAATGATTCAATTTACAAAAACACGTAAGGCAAGTAAAACAATTATGGTTATGTTGTTAGCTACACAATATTCATAATGGAACATCACTTCAGTTTACTGCTCTTAGTTTCATTACTGTTTTCAGTTTACATGAGGATACAAAACTAACAATCCAAATGCAATATTTAATTTAATTGCGATGGAGCGCACACTGGTGGCAATTTCCCTACGCACCCATTTTCCCCCTTTCCTGTAACAGCCAACTTTAAATTCTTTCATCGTTTTTGGTAAATTATTCATCATCTCCAATCCCTGACCCCCTTACCTACGAAAGAAAATCTCCTCACATCCTTATGCTGAAATCGAGTGCCAGCTTGTGGTCATGGCTATCTTTTCCCTTCCATACACCTAAGGTAGTTAAGATGCAACTTAAATGCTGAAAACCTGTGAATAATTGATTACAATTTACAATCAATCTCTGTAAACAACGCGAGGATTTACATCTTCAGTTTAATGGCATAAACAGTGAAGTAACTGTTTTAAAACAATTACGATTATGCTGTACAAATTAGTCGTTGGGCGTTGGCATATGAACTACATAAATTCACCTACCTAGGGTTCACGTTTGATGATAAAAATGATTAATTCTTCAATAATCGTAGCATAACGAGTTACTGCTCCATTTTTAGAGTGAGCTCATAAACATCAACGATAGATCCATTTATAACTTTTTCGTTGCAGCTGTGATTCCAATTTTCTATTTCAAACTATTAACTCTTCAGATTTTCCATTTATACAACAACATATATTATCATCTGGGAAGAGTTTCCTAAGATAATCAAAAAGGTGAACTCTTTCGTGTTTAGCTGGGTAC